>VWZP01002584.1:876989-999856 GCA_013396995.1 Dicaeum eximium
AACAAAGAGAAATTGAGGAGAAATAAATAAGGTTTAACATCTTGAATTAATTTGGAGTGGCAGTGCAACAGTATGTTTTCTGTCAAGAGCATTGCTGTAGTAATGGGTTAAGACTGTTACTCCACACAAAATGCCCCAACAAAATTAAATCAGGTTTTTTTTTTTTTTTCATTTCTCTTGATTCACCTCCTCATTGAAAATTTTCCCTGCAATTTAACTTTAGAAAGAAAGACCCTTTCCTAAAGAGGGAATTAATTTCTTTCCACTTTTTTTTTCCCTTTCCACTGTTCCCTCAAATACTAACAACACTTTCTCCTTTCCTTTTTAACTGATGGTCACAGCAATTTCTTCCGATTCCTTTTTTCTTTTGATCGAGGTCACGTTGGGATCCACCTATGTAGTTTTAAACTTGCCAAAGAACAATGAGGCTGTGACTTGTCCCCACCAAGAAGAATGAACACAGCTTTCTTTGACAATTCATAAACAAAAAAAATTAGGGCAAGAACATGAAACATCTTCCTGTGGATGATATTGTTAAGGAGGTTTTCCTGTCACAACAGAAGATCAGAAGGCTTTGTTTTCACATTTTGAAAAACATTTTCATCACTCACTCATGTAAAAATAGCATTGTGTAAGATGCAATAAATGCTGTGCATTTGTGATGTACTATTTAACAGCCAGGAAAGGAGATGGGAATTGAAAATTGAAGTTGCAACTCACCTAAAATAAGGGTGTAAGTCATTCAAAACTGTTGATGTCACAAGACAGCCACACAAAAAAGGAATGAAAACCTGTATGCATTATTCATCCTGTAACTTTGATCTTTAAGGCTATGAAACTTGAACAAAGAAAGATAAATGGTTTCTCAAGCTTTTTCTTTTAAAAATCAAATGAGGATGATTCAGGATAAATGAGAGATAAGAGTTAATACGAAAGAGGGGGAAATTGCAATCACAGTGCTGCGTGGAAGTTTCAATGCAAAGGCTTTGCTTTTTGTATTCAATTACAAAGGATTTCTTTCTTAGGTACCAGCATCCTTTTTCATGTATATGTAAAAGATTTTACCTATTAAAATTTCATGTTCAGTATGAATAGCTTTTTTCTTCCACCACCTATACCATGACTTGATGTGAACAATTAGGAGGCTTTCTGAAGCAGGGACTACTAGTGGTTATGGGGCAGGAACAGACTCAGCTGTGAAATCCTGACCTCCAAACCTGGCTCAAACGTCAGTTTGGTCTGGAGCTTATGCAAGATATGTACACTTTCTCCCACTGGGAAAGCACTGGCAATTACAGGCACTCTGACTGCATCCTGATTTCACTGAGGCTTAATCAATTATGCGGGCATTGCTGCTAAAACACAGGACAAATTGATAGATCCAAAAGCACATGGAGGTTGCCCTGTGTAGATGGAAGAACCACAAAATCCTCTTTGAACGCTCTGAGCTCCTGAGAGTTTGTAATTATTGCCAGTTTTTGCCTAAAGATAAGGCAAAGGCCCCACCATCTTGGTTAGATTACTGATGTCAGAATCTTATAGAGAGACAGCTGCATTTGGGATTCACAAAGCAGACAGAGCAGCAACGCAGCTCCTCAAGGGAGGCTCTGAGCAAACCTGACACAGGCAGACACTGCTGCAGCCATCACAAATCACAGCTCACCAGCCTTTTCCAGCAACAGCAAAGCCCAAGGAAGAATGCCTTGACTTCACAGCATGCTGCAGGAGGGTTTGCTTATCTGGGCTTCCAAATTGTTACCTCCACACAAGCAGGTATCACTAATCAGGTGACAGAGCCAGACAGGCTGGGCGGATGCACGAACACCTTGTGAGATGGAGGAAATGGCAGGGGAATGAGGTGAAAATTTCATGGTGGGGTGTGTGTTAGGAAGGCAGTGGGAACACCATTTCAAAAGTAGTGGGACATTTCTGGGCTACAGCAGGAAGATGGGTGAGAAGTGAATGGAGGCACACTGAATTCACAGGCTTACAAGCAACCAGCATTCACTGTGATTACTGTGAGTGCCTGAGCAAGTCACTGCTAATGGCACTCGCAGGCACTGACCGTGCCAATTGCATCCAGACAAAATACACTTGGAAAGACCAAACCCAGTGATTACAGCAGTCAGCAGAAACTACACTGATTGCACTTCCTCCTCAGCCCCAGGGAATGCAAACTCACAGCTTTTGGCACCAAGGTGACACACGTGGCTATGTCTTAATGACGCTGTGCTGCCATGCAAAAAAGATGGCTAGACTGATGGGGCTGGGAGCAGGGCTGTTCCTGGGGAGGATACCTGGAAGCCTGGAGCCCTGGCCTAGATCCTTGCTCCAAGCAATGGGAGGGTCTATGAACTTCACCAGTGCCAAGTGTGTAAACACCAGGAATGGCTGGAAACAGAACCAGGAACTTCCCCAACCTGGTGCACTCCCTTCTCTCTCTCTCTCTCACGGACAACACCTTGCAGCTTCTTTCTCCACCAAGTCCCAGCTCCAATGAGTGTCCCACAGCCTCTCCTAGTTTGAGCTTTACACTGTTTGCAGTAAAAAATTAGAGCTATTCACCAGAGTGAGCTGAGGCACTCCTTTTCAAATATACATACATACATACATACATACATACATACATATATATATATATTACAGGATGGATTCCTGATTCCACAGTAATCCCAGGAGAAAAATTACCTAGATGAGCATGGAATCATACTAGTTCTGCTCTGTTCTCATGATAACTGTTTTCCCATTCAATAAATTAAGCTAAAGGCAAGTGTTAGCTTCTCAGGCAAGACTGTTCCAGCTTCATTTGTAATATTTGGAGAGGGGTTAGTCACATCAAGCATTTGCTTTCATACCACAGTGTATGGAACACACATGAGGAAAATCACACTGAGCCCCAATGCACTGAGAAAACTGTTTATAGACAACACACTCAAGAGTAGGGAGAAAAAAAATTTTGGTGATGATTCTTCATCAGGTGCACCCAGTAGACGTTTGTGCACTGAAGAGCCTACACCAAGTCTCTAAAACTGGGCGCTACTGGGAGAGCTGTGCTCAAATAAAATGTCTGCTTCTATAAACCCCTCCAGATAGCTCTGCCCTCACCTTTAAGTTTCATTTTCTATTTGTTCCATTCCTTAGTTTATAGCTTGAAAGACATATATAGTTTTTTCTCTTCAAAGCACATTTATTTGCCCTACAAATGGACCAAAAATATGAAAAGACTGATTTTTGTTATCTCACCTACATAAACACACTCATTTCCTTAACTCTAGCCAGGACAAAATAATATTTTGTTTTTATTGCATTCCTGAGGATGTCATGCCTTAACTTGGATCTTATTTATCTGCTATTTATCTACATCTTTTGCTTGAAACTCTCAGTAAGGAACACAGCTTCCAGCTCTGTTTCTCTGGCACTCTTAGTACTCATTCTGAAAAGTCCTGTTTTTCTAACTCATAGACGACACTGTCATTGCAGAGGAGAAAAAAAAAATGCTTCCATATATTAAAGATAAGGTCAATTCATGGAGATACCATCTTCTTGAAGAAAGTATAGATATGAATCAAAAAAGAAGATGTCGAGCATCATGCCTTATTCAGAAAAAGTACAGTCCTAATGTTTATTTAAAATCTCTTGTCAGAAAGGAAAGCATTAATACAAAATGCTTCACACAGCCTTTGACACTTACAGAACTCTTAAAATTGTAATGAGTCAAAGATCAACAAACCTGTAAGAATGAAAACAACCGGAAATGCTTTAGAAGTGGATCCACTGAAGCTTCTTCATTTATTAAATGCCCACTGGTATTACATACTGAACACCAAGACATAGAGTTTGACATTTCCTGATCTGCTAATTTCATGGCTTAAAAAAGAGGAAAATCAGACTTATATTTATGGAAATTTACTGCCACTGCGTCAATCAAAATTTTGCCACCACATGAAGGTAGGTGCTCATTTTAAATATAGACAATTAAAAAGAAAAAAAAAAAACAAACCACCTGTCACTTAAACCCCAATTTCATCCTTATTTCAGCTTTTGTACTCGTCTAGTTCGGTTTTTTTTTTCATTCCTGTTGTCAAACTGAAATAGAAATGCCTTTAAGGAGATAAATGAACAGAAATGGAAATATTCTAAGTCAGGTTTCACAATTAGCATTTCATTCCCATCTGCCCTTTAATAAGTTGTCCATTCCAAGTCCCAACCCCCCCTCCCCTCCCAGCCACTGGCAAGATCATACAGATGGTTACTGCAGAGCTGTAAAGAGGTACATCTGAATGCATATTTACCCACTTGGCAAGATCCTGCTACAGCTGTAAGAGGATGCAAATCTGCATTACAGTGCTCCAGGCTCTCTCTCCTGTGTGGGGAAGCACCCACAATATCAGTAGTGCTGCTGAGGACAATGCCAGGCACACATGACACCAATGGACATGGCTAAGCTGGGCTGTGGCAGCTCTGTTAATTTGCACCTCTGGAGACAAACTCACATTTGGGTACTTGAAACAAGTGTATATCTACACCTACCTCAAAAGTCACTTTCATTTGTTTTTGGGAGGCGACACTGATAACACACAACAACTCTGCCAGATGACATGGTGAAAGAATACTCTGTGGGTGAGCATTTGATATGAACACCAGAAAATAAAACCAAACTAAGGGGCTTTATTTCATCCTAAGAAAAGCTTTAATGTCCATGTGACACTGCCAGTCAGTGACAGCTACTCTTGTTCTGGGTATGTCTTTGTTCTGGCAGCTGGAACAGTTTTCATGTATAACAAAAGAAATGTACTTACTAGGCAACACCTGAAAATCCTTCGACAGAATCAACTATAGCAATAAAAAATGCAAGTTTAGAAAGCGCTTCCTGGAGAAAAAAACCCAACATAGGTAGCACTGGAATCTTCTCTTTATCTCAGGTCAATTGACTTGTCACAGTTGGAAGGAGATTTGAAAAGGAAATTGCAAGTTCTTAGCAAGTATGATTGGAGGAACAGAGTTAATAGCCAGCAATCAGTATAGGTTGGGTAGGGTACTTAAAAATTTAAATGTATGCATACGCCACAACTGCAGAATGCCTGGGCTTTGTCTTGTTTGTAAAAAATAAATGGAATACCAGGCAATTTCAATCTCAAACCAAAATGGTAATTTTGTACTTAGGTTGCTGGGGTCTAAGAGTACTTCCACTAAACATTTCCTTCATTTTGGTATGTGATTGAGGCATGTAAATGGTATGTGCCTCTAATACTGCTTTACACTAGAAATCTTTCCAGTACCAACAGGACAGTATGTACTTTCACATGATACAGTTTCTCTCATGTGGAAAGATATTTCTCCTATCACCACGTTGGCAACAAAGAAATGATTTTTGAACTCCATTTTTCACTGCCATTTCTGCAAGGTGTTTAGGCTCACCAGCTTACTGTTTCAAGAGGATAATTTTATTATTTGAGACTTATTATTTGACTTTTCCATACTCCTGAATAGTCATACATTATATTCAGCAAGCTACAGATACAAATAAGTATGACAACACCTCTAATGAAAAAACAGATTTATTTAAGATGGCTAGATAAGCCATTATCTCTCTAAAGAAATGTCCCCAAACCCTTCATAGCCTTTCTAACACAACACAAAACTTTTCTGCATGTGTTCTTTTCAACAGAATTACAAAAGATCTCACTGAGACCACTTATAGTTTCTCTTTCCTACCAAAGGTAGATATTACAGATTGCGGAAATTTGTAGGAGGATAAAAGGTAAGTAAATTATAGGAGAGTGATGAGTAGAATGAATTTCATTTCCAAAAGCTTCTAATTCTTCTGAGGAAGAGAAGAACATAGGCTTTGCATAGGCCTCTTTAACAAATGCATACCCTGCAATGAAGTACTAGGAGATGAGAGGTTACAGTCCAAGCTAAAAAAAATTAGCCCTTGCCTGTGAGCCAAGGAGAGGACACATCCTAGAAAGGACAGCACAGCCAGAGATGCCCACAGGCTCAAGAGACAAGAAATTTTGGATTAGTTGATTCTTGTGTTGTTTGGAAAAACTTTTTATACTTACTGTAATTCTCTCATCTTTGTCATCTAGAGGGGTCCCATCTTTCTTCCATGATATAGTTGGTTCTGGGTGACCTCTCGGGGGCTGGCATTCCATCACTGCAGGTTCCCCCACAGCCACCATGACATCTGAGGGATTTTGTCTGAAGTCATCCCGTAGAACTGAAAGAATAAAGGCAATGAAGCAAAAAATTACTCAATAATATATTAATTGTGCAGCAAAGTGTTTTGTATTGGCCTTTAATGGTGCCTGTTGTCACTGTATTTTACATTAATAAACAGATCAGTTAATGATCAGTTAATGGAGAGGGTCTTTTTACAAGAGCATGTTGTGAGAGAACTAGATGTAATGGCTTAGAACTGAAAGAGGGCAGGTTTAGATTAGATATTAGGAAGAAATTCCTTCCTCTGTGGGTGGCAAGGCCCTGGCACAGACTGGCTGGAGAGGCTGTGGCTGCCCCATCCCTGGAAGTGTTCAAGGCCAGGTTGGATGGGGCTCTGAGAAACCTGGTCTATGGAAGGTGTCCCTGCCCATGGCAGGGGGTTGAATGAGATGATCTTTAAGGTCCTTTCCAACACAAAGCATTCTTGGATTCCTATCACATTTGAAGATGGCACAGTATCTTCTGCTCAGGAAGGATGTGACTTGGGGGGAAGCACTGCAGAGGTTGCTTTCTGTCCCCTTTTTCCTGAGACACAAGGTCAGCCTGCCAGTAACTCAGAGGTTTATGGTTAAAAGTTGGCCACTGGCCATACAAATTGTACCCATCCCTAAATTTAGGGCAAAAATTAATTAACTAAATAAACTTCCCAGTTCTTTGACGACATTACAAATCACTAATCATTTGCCCAGCCTTAGCCAAACTCATCTTTGCAATTTAGCTTGTGTCTTTTTAAAGAAAAAATACTAAAAATCTTTCCTGATCTCTGGTAGTTGTCACTTAGCCTAAACTAGGACCACATCCTTTATTCAGGAGTCAATTTTAACACCTTTGCACACAAAGAAACGTTTTTATTGTAGCTTCATTACTAGAATTTGTTCTTTCTCATCATTTGGCCCAGCCTAGGAAACTCTAGTTCCTCCAGTCATCCACTATGGATTTTATCAATTGCTGTGTGATTATTTTTCTTTCTGGGAAAGCACAGACATCATCCTGTGCTCAACAGACCACTACACAGGGACACGGTTTAACAGAAAAATGGCATTCCTAAGCCTTGCCAATAAGTGGCATTAGGTTTAATCTAAAAATAAATAACTCAAATGATAACAAACACAATATTCTAGTCCTCTCCACTGCTGTTCCTCCATCCACACTGAACAAAGGATAGGGTAATGGAAAAGCACGCTATGCCCAAAGGACTCTCAGGATTTTTACAGAGCTATATCTCACTCTTGTACCTGCAACAATCTTGTGTCAACAGTAAATAATGCAAAGAAGTTGCAAAAAAACCAAAAAAAAACCACAAAAAAAAAACCTTAAAAAAAAAAAATCCTCCAAGCCATGGACCTAAGATACATGGACATTCACTACAGAACAGGGGTTTGGTTGTTAATGCTGCTTCAAGGGGAGGTGAGATTTATTGTCAGCGGTTAAGGGATGTGGTTGCTCTTACAGATTGGCAGGTACAGTGCCACCACCAAGCCAGCCCTCTCTGTAAGGTCTTTCATGCTGGTAAAACCTTCTAAAGTGGTCTGAGGGCAAATGGGTCACCTGCTTGGGGACAGAGGTATATACACCTTCCTCACACCTGCTTTTGTTATAATGCAATACACAACTGGGAAAGTTCCACATTGATACAGAAGTGTAGGCAGGAATCAAAACCAATAAATAAAGAATATTTTGCCATTTTTCTAGATAAAGGACAAAAATTCCAGAAATAACAAAGAATGTCTGTATGTCAAAAAGACTTAAATATAGTACAGATCCCACCAAACATTTGAAGTTACTAAACCCCTTCCACATGGAAGGCCTCATATTTCTAATATTTCAGTTCAATTTACTGAAATTTCTGGATCCCTGGAAACACGATATATGGATGCTCTGAAAGAGTATAGTCAAGGATAAAATGTCTCTATCACATTAACAATACAAACTAATAGAACAGAATTATAGGACTTAAAGAAGATACCATAGAATAATTTATATTGGAGGAGCCCCTGGAGGTCATCAAGTCTACAACAATAGGATGCTTTGGAATGACCATATTCTCTTGAACAGATTAGGTCTCTCCAACAGACCTAGTGTACTGAGTTTATTTAAAAAAACCAAACAAAAACCAACACAACAACGAAAACATACCTATTTCTTAGGGTACAAAAGCCTGAGAAAGCATGCTCCACCTAAGATCAAAGTATTTCTCTCCTTAAAACACTCATGGATATTTTCCTTCTACGAACTTGGGAAAAATTGAAAATATCTTCAGCTATAACATCATGTTTTTTAAAAGGGGAATGGTGTAATTTTTAGTTATTCAGGTAAGGTAAGTCAAAAGACCAATCCTTTAAATTCCCTTCTGCTTTCAACAAAACTTTATTAAGTTCAACCTACATTCTCTTACATCTTCCTTCCTATATTCCTTTATCTATTGATGCACCAAAAGTGCACTTGAAATAATTTTTGGTCATGGAAATGTTAAAACACTACTCACACACACTGAAAACATTACATATCCTTGTTCCGCTTATACTGAATTTGGTGCTAACAGCCAAAGACAATTTATTGTGTTCCCAAGAAACCCTCGAGCCATCCAGACACATGGATCACTATAAATCATGTAGTGCAAATGGATAGCTGGACACTGCTTCTATTGAAGTCCAAGAATTTTTTCTATTTAATACTTTAGAGACTTAATCTGGCTTGGAGCCACTGATTATATTATTACTTTTTTTTTTTCCCCCACTTCTAATTAAAGAACATTAAAGGAGAAGACACAGAAGTTGCCCAAAGTTACTAAACCCTCCTCCCCATAGATCCAGTTCCCAGTGCCAACAGCACATGAAAGTGCAGAAGAGTTTATTTGCTACTCCACAGTTCTACTGCAACACAAAAAAGGGATGTTTTGACCATGAGTAAGAAGCCTCTTATTACTGCTGCAGATTGTATCACTTGGATAAATTTAAGAGACATATAAAAAAGAAGCAGCCTGAAGTTTAAAAAAAAATTAAATCAAGTGATCTTAATAAAGCATAAGTGTTTTTCAAGTTTGAAAGACCTCATAAATCTAAGAGAAAGGACTATCAGATAGCACCTCAGATGGCTTTAGCACCTTTGAAGCAACAAAGAAGTCCAGTACTTACACTATAAAACCAAATTACTCCTGTAATTTCTACACTCCTTAGTCTTATAATAGCTTGACAAGCATAGCACCTTGCCTGCAAACCAAGACCTTTCACAAATTAACCAGTTCTTAATAGAATGCCTAGGAGGACATCAAAGGTCCAGGCCATAGATACTTCAAAACAAGTATTTTTTCCCCGTTTACTATGAATTATTTTGGCTCAAACTTCACATAATGAAATGCTAACAAAATATAATGCATTAGAGATTACTCCACAGATAGTCATCGTAATTATTTTTGCAGCTGTAAAGTGGATACATGCTCTGTTTTGTTTGCCTCAGGCCCTGGCAATCTTGCATGAAGTTATAAATCTAAAATTTTCATCCCTTACTGAAAAAACCCTAACTTTTTCTTCCCTGTTCTCTATAGTCAAGGCTTACTGTAAATTGAGAAAACATTTCCTTTTTAAAGTTATATTAGAAGTATACTTTGCAATCCACAAGCAAAGCTTTTTGTCACCTAACGGTGAGATTTCACCTCTTTCTACATATATGCAGCTGGAATGAAAAAAAGATATATTAAGAGGACATTTGATTTTTTTCCTTTTTTCAAAGAATCTTCATAGATATAACACTCTCCTCCCCATTTCTGCCCGACTCTGGTTAAGGTTTTCTAGCATTTTACCTAATATTTTCTGAAATCCAATGAAGGTTGATTGTATCCATAATCACAGCACAGCTGGGACAAGTCCATTATCTTGCTGTGTGAACGTACTGAACTATTCAGGTTCAAAAGCAACTTTTGTAGCTCCACTTAAAAGTCAACTGCTCACACAACTACTTCATATTGTGTACTCTGCAATCCACTAAAGAGCTTTACTTTCCCCAGAGAATCTTTCTCAGGGAAGAGGGGAACTGGCAACCACTTGAGGATAAAGTTTTACTGGTAAGCAATATAAATTTTTATCGATAGGCAGAGATGGCACCAAAACAGTGCTTTGTAAAATGCAGAATCCAGTGCTTTTTTCTTAAGTTCCTTGTTGCCTATAAAAAAGGAGTAGGGGAAAACTACAGGATGAAATGGGAGGAAGATAGGCAGGATTTTTTTTGCCTATATAAAGTGTAGATAATTCAGAAAGATTACTGCTGCATTTTATCTTTAAATAACTGTGATTTGAAAGGGATATATAAAACACAAAATAAGCCAGCCAGAAAGTTCTAGTCAATACTTGAGAAGAATGAATTTGTAAGGAACACACTAATTACCATCAGACATTGTGGATATCATCCACAATGACCCACAATCATCCATGCCTTAACAGGTGGTATCATTTAAGATCCGGAAATCAGAAAATTTCCTGAGAATTTTGATTACAGGTCTGCTCCAGTCCAGACACTTCATGCTAGATCAGCTCAAAGCAATGCACCAAAATTTACCTGGGATCCCTAATCAACCAAGATCTTACAGCCATGGTCACCCAGTGGACAGAGGAAGAGGGAAATGATGATGCTTACGCTGCAAATTTCTGATTCAGACTGAGGCAATTTTAATCCATTTTAATCCTCATAAAAAGCCATCACTCAGACTTGCTTCCCATTAACTTTCCTGCACCATCCCACACAAAACACACTATTTTCCAAGTCTGCTTTTTAGAGAGAGACTGGTGAGCCAAAGTATGGCACAATTGTTTAACAGAAGACATCCCAACAAGCTCCACTCTTTCAGCATGAAGATAATTTGAATCTTTCTTTGAATGTGCCTCAAAATGGTGGAAAAGAAAGTGAAATAAACAGAAGAAGTGATCATCACATTTCTTTGAAAAACAACTAGATCTCAGCTAATGAGCAAGTTTTCAACAGCAAACAAAACCCTCCTGGCATCAAACAAGCTAAATACAACTTTAGTGGCCCACTGCCCTGCCTTATGGCTAATTTTGTTAAAAACTGTAATAGATTTTAGATGGTTTTTAATATCCACCAATTCTATTATTTTCATTCCTTTAAATATATAAAAATTATTTCTGTGTTTCCCTTTTCCTCCCCAACAAAAGAGCAGTATTTACAAACTAAGTTTCCACTTAATACTTCATTTGACTAATAAAGTATGATGAACAAAACAACAAAAATCAGAGCTTGCTTTAAAAGCCTGTAAGATAAGGAAAACAAAACTAGGATACAGGAGGTTATATAAATCTTCTAATCCCATGAAACTGTAATCAAAGTGAAACTCATTATTGCTTAGTCAGGATTGAGTTGTTATTCAAAAGCAGAACTCTTCCTGTAGTTTAGGATCAGCAATGATCTGTTTTCCCCACTACCTACTGAACTTGTAATTCAAATTTACTAAGACACACCAGACATTTTTGGCATTCAAATATAAGATGGTTGTCAGCTGGAACAGTGCTCCAAACCAGGTGCTTAATTTTAATTACAACTAACTTAAGCATCAGCCAGAATTATGGTACCTTGTTTAAAGACTTTGCTGGCACTAAATTTATACAGATGTCAGGATATAATTTTTAATACATGCATGCCACTAACAGGAAAGTGTTAGAGCACCTAATTAAGCAAAAAAGAAACAAACAAAGGTATGCATTATCAAATTTAACTCAACCCATGTGTTACCTTATTATATTTTAGACCTTGTTAAACTGTTACCTGGCTTGACCAAAAAACTTGATCATTTACAAATGAGAAGTATTATTTCTGAAGAGACCTCCCTAAAAGTCTCCATGCAGTCATAAAAAGGAAAAATTTATTCCTAAAAGAATGCTTTCTTTTCCTTTCTGAAGGTGTTAAAACCAGGTCAACATTGGTTTTAACTAACATGAACAGTCATTAAAACAGGACAGAAGGAGCAGAGCTAGAAATAGTCAGCAATTACTGTTGTGATCATCTAACAAGACCACTCATGTAACGCAGGCAATGATTCCATGCAGTGACCGAATCCAGCACGCCACGTGGAATGCTTCAAAAGATGTCTACACTCCTACAAGGCTCCAAGAGGCTGGAAGTCACAGCCAGCATGCCTAGGGCTCCTCACTTCCATCCCTTCCAGTTCTCCTACATTTCCTACCTCGCAGCACTCTGACCTCCTGCCACCCCGTGCTCAGTCAGACCGAGAGCTAGCACAGGCAAGCAGACACCAACCAGTCCAGCACCCACATCTCCCAGATCCTCTCCGCCTTCTCTGAGCACTGGGCCCGTGGCCACTGCTCCAAGCACAGCCCCTCTGACTGCACAGTCTGAGAATTCACAGCAAACAGGTTTCCAGACACAGGAGCCTGCTCTTTGCAAAGAGGCTGATTCTAAAGCAATGACCACCACTTGACACCATCACAGCAGAGGTTCTATTTTTAATCCTCGGCTATACATTTATGATAACACATTCAACATCATCTACTCATACGGTGCTCTCCTGCTCTGCTTTAAACTCTGCCCATTAGCAAACCTTACCACCTCAAAGTCTGAAGAAACAAAAGCACTTTAAAATCAAATGGCTTTTTGCTTAGTAGTCACATGTATTTGTACGAATTAGTTCAGACCTTTACCAGATTCTGTGTAATTGAGATCACAGCATTATACATATTTCTATTTTAAGATCTCCTTTAGTGAAAGGAAACAACCATTAAAACTCCTCAGTAAAACAAATGTGGGTTTTTATACTTTATTACCATTGAGATCAACTAATTTAATTTAAACAGCTGGTTCATAAATACTTCCTCCATGATGTCACTATGGAAGAAACTGAAGGGTTAATGAATGCAAGAAAAGATTTCAAAAGGCCTTTCTTTTAGACATTGAAACAATTTAAGAACTGCCTTCTATTATTATGCTTGTTCTCATATTGCCAATGATTTCTTTTAAAATTTGAAATGACACCACCTTTTAGATTTTGGTAGTCACATTTTAGATTTTGGTAGACATTGCAAAAGGGCATATAGACATTTTAACAGTAATTTAAATTTGGCAGAGTTAAGAGTGCTGAAGAATAGCATTTAACTTGAATGAATGAAAAAGAATTACTCAAAAAATTAATTGAAGAGTGAATGGTATATACAGAATGCTTTAGTTTGGAAAACTTGCATTCATACTACCCAGCACAGTAATGCAGGATTTCCAGCAATTGGAAATTGCCTCTCATCAAACACACAGATCTGCTAAATATTTTACTGAATCCTGCACCACATTCTGCTGTAAGAACGTTAACAGATTAAAGGTGTCAGAAAGCAGCATTAAGCTCATGTTACCAACCTATGTAATTTAGTACTGATATTATTAGTACCACCTGGCTGATGACACCAGCAGAGAGCACCGACAGTCAGAGCAACAAAGAAACATGGCTTTGTTTTAGCATTGAGAAACAGAACCAAGACAACAGAGTTCAATATAAGTGACAGATGTATAAAACAGCAGCAGTGAAATTAGACCACACTTCTAAAATGTTAACAAAATGTGCTGTCTCCATTACTGTAACCTTTAAGTTCTTTTTAAACTTATTCTCTTTAAAAAATCATGGCTTTGATTGATTGCTTTTTCTCTGCCCATCAAAAAAGGCTCTGGGGGTGCTGGCTGTCAGCAGCTGAACATGAGCCAGGTTGTGCTCAGGTGGCCAAGAAGGCCAATGGCACCTGGCCTGAATAAGGAATAGAGTGACCAGCAGGACCAAGGGAGTCAATGTCCCCCTGTACATGGCAATGATGAGGCTACACCATCAATCCTATGTGCAATCATGGGCTACTCAATGCGAGAAGGACATTGAGGTGCTGGAGTGTGTCCAGAGAAAGGCAACAGAGCTGGGAAAGGGTCTGGAGCACAAGTCAGATGAGGAGCAGCTGAGGGAGCTGGAGAAAAGAAGACTCAGGGGACACCTGATCACCCTCTACAACTCCCTGACAGGAGGCTTCAGCCAGGTGGGGGTTGGGCTCTGCCCCCAGGTAACAAGTGACAGGACAAGAGGAAATGGCCTCAAGTTGCACCAGGGGAGGTTTAGGTTGGGTATTAGGAAAAAGATTCTTCACTGAAATGGTGTTCAGACACTGGAATACGCTGCTCAGGGCAGTGGGGAAGCCACCATGGCTAGAGGGAATCTAAAAGACGTGCACATGTGGCACTTGGGACACGGTTTAGTGGTGAACTTGTCAGTGCCGAGTTAACAGCTGGATTAAATGAGCTTAAAGGTCTTTTACAACCTAAACCATATGATGATTCAATACAGCATCATCAAATTAGGATCTTGGTATCTATTGAAGATTAATAATTACCATCTCTGGAAAAGTGTCATTCCCTAAGACACTCAGCAATACATCTCAGCAAATAAAAGACCACCCTGCTTCTAATCCATTGAAGTAGGAGGAAATCAAGGACTGCTGCACCAACTGGATCACACATTTAAAAGGTGCTGATGGCAAATACATGTCATATGCTTGAATCAAGCAATATGTTGCACAGCAAAAGCAATTAAATATTTAGGCATTTGGCAATAAATTTACAACTGCATAGAAAGACTTTAAAATAAATATATTTACTGTCATTTGTTACTGCCATTAAGAAACTCCCAATTGTTAACAGAAAGAAAGGCATGCTTAAAAAGCACGATCCAAAAAAAAAAAAAAAAAAGACTTCTGTAAAAACCATTGGCTGAAAGTTACTGAAAACCATTACAAAAAATTATGGAAACCACTCAGAGTGTCTGAATTTATTTCGCTCATTTAAGATTTGGGGTTTAAGTACTGCCTGGAATCTTACTGGGCAACATAGCTGTCAGCCTATAACAGTATCTCCATGTGTGGAAAGGAAATTGTAAATGGATTAGATCATGAATTGAGAATCAATTAAATGACCAAATCTGATAAGTCATATAAAGAGTAATTTTAACTCCTGTGAGAAAGGGTAACTGACAGGCCTCAGAGAGCATGCTGCAGCACTGGGAAACCTAATTAAATCCTGAAGGATCTGTGATGCCTCAGGCACACAGCTCTGAGAGTATCCCTTAGGTTGATTGAAAATTGAAAATAGATAAGGAGATGGGACCTAATTATTAATTTGACTGACTGTGTAGGAAGAGCAATCCCTCTCAATGTCTTCCACATTTTATGCTCCAGGACAAGGCATCTGCTAACAGTAACTAAGAATTTACCTCCTGGAAGAATAGATTAATTTCTACAGACTGCTGAGATTATTTCCTTTTGCTTGTCTTAAGTATGAAATATTTTCAGATATTTTCTGGTAGTAGTAGTAGATTTTACATTTTGTTTTGGGGTTATTTGAATCGTGCTGGATTACATACAATATTTTCAGCATGACAAACACAGCGTATTTCCAAACACACACAGCTCAGCCAAGAAGTGTCCTTCAGACATTACAAACCAGTTTTCATAAGGCAAAGAAGGGTGTGCATCTTTATATCCAGGGATTTGTCCCCATCCTGAAGAATTTTTCTCTCTACATTCCAAACAAAGATTCTGATGTTTAGTTTGCATCAAGCTGCTGGCTGCACTGGCCTTCCTTCAGATCATATTAAAATGGAGAAAAAGAACCAGATTAAGAGGCTGCATGTCTTGGCCATCCAAATTACATCATAAAGAGAGAACTGAAACCAAAGTAGAGATATAAGGACCAAACAAGGAAAGAGAAAGGTGAGAAGACACTTCACCAGAACTCCAGTGTTTTCCTTAACTACTCACCAAACTTATTTCACGAGCAGAAGAAAGTTCTTTTTCAAGGAGGAAAACAAGAACCAGCACAGAAATGCCTGTCATCTAATTCAGAATAAAGAAATACAGGTAGCAAGGACAGAAGCAAACATTTAGCCAGTTTTCAATGAAAGGTTAAAGCTAGGATGGCAAATGAAGCTAGATTGCAATTGATTTAAAAGGCGTTTCTCTCAAATACGCTGGCTTGTGTTGTGAAAAACTTACTCTCTTCCCATAGTTCCTAAAATGGAAGCTCACTCAGTAGGCCAAATCTGAAGGAGCCTCATTTGTTGTAACCTGTGCTGTTAAAAGAGGAGGAACAACTGTTCCAGAGTCTTGCCAATGAAGCTGGCATCACTTTTCCTGTAGTACAGGAATGACTTAAATGCTGACCATACTTGTATGTTTGTTTATAATCATCCTTTCACTCTGAAGGAGTCAAGAACTTGTAAGAGGAGAAATGTGCAAAGAAATTAAGATTTCCATGCCCTTGGTAGGAATTTTTCTGCAGTAGCTCTAAATCTGCATATGCCCTCTGTTAGTGTTCTGCTAAAGGTGCTGCCTCCACACAACAATTTTAGCCCCATCCTTCTGCTTAGTATGCAAATTCTAGGGTGTTATAACCCTACCACTACCATCAACATTTTTTGAAAGTATCCTATTTCCATGAAAAAATCCCCATTATGCTCTTAAAGCGGTTGAAAAAAATGACATTTTAATATCAGAGAATATACAGTATCATTATCACACTCAAACAGCCAAGTCGCTTCTTTAATATTGCAGAAAATTATATTCCCCCATTACACATGAGGTCAAGCCTGAAACATCAGTCAGAGGGGGCAAGATGCAGGCACTTCATAGCTGAGTGGCTCATTCTAAATAACAGCAGAGCTAAGAACAGCATTTGCTGGCACCACACACTACAGCAAGGCCACACAGCTCAGAAATGCTGAACTATTACACACACTTTTATTCTGTTCTATTGTTCTCTTATTGTATACAATTTCATTATCTTGGCAGAATGTACAGACCACAGAGCTCCACTGTCTTTGTTCAGTTCTCCAGACTGCTATACAGCAGGACACACCTCAGTTAGACAGTAGATGTTTCATCAGTTATACCCTCCATTCCCCAGGGTGTGAATGTGTCATCCTTGTGGTAATGCTATCTTGTTTTTCACATCCTAAAACATTCAGGATATAAATTGACAAGAGATTGCCACGGTAAAAATGGATAAACCATTTAAAAATTACATTTTTGCCAAATATCATGTACTTTCCAAATTACTTTTGCTGGTTTTAGAAAACAATGCAGGGAATCACCTCAGGGGAAAATGGCAGACAGCCTTACACAGAGGTCATGGAGAAATATAGTCTTCATCTAATTCAATTTACTGCTTTCAGTTAGATCCCAAATGGTACAGGCAAACATTTGTTCTATTTCAGGCATATTCTAAAAATTGAATCATTCAGCTTTTCCACTACACAAAGGCACAGCAAAGTATCACACACTCAATTATTTTATTGTTCAAAATTTGAAAAATCTCAAGACAGACGTCTTTATGATTTACAGTGACATCTCATCATTTAGGACACCATCTGAAGGCTTCAAATATTGTAAAATTCTACGAAGAGCATTACAAAAAGTAGCAAAGTTAATAGCTAAAACAATGAAAAATGGTTTTGAAAGCAAACAGACACACCAAATTCACCAAGCTGGAACTCTGAATTGCAGCTCTTGGAGATTTATATGCTGTCATAAACGGCAAAAGACAGTAAAATCATACAGAAAAGTACTTCTGCATTTGGACTCTCATGCTGGCTTCAGTCCCTATGAGATATTCAAAGGCAAAGTGCCAAGTGATCAATATGTTAGTATTTAATGTGCAGCAAGTGCTACTGAGGAAAAATCAGAGAAACATTGCCTGTTAGCAGAGTCTGCTGCACTGCTGGCAGGAAGGAGTGCACGGAGCTGTGGATCCCCCCACGTGGTAAGACAGCAGCCAGAAGTCTGGCTCAGAATTAACAAAAGGAAACAGAGGGCGATGCTCAGCGAGAACACCAACGCGCACAAAGCCAGGCAGGTTTCATTACTGAAGATTTTAATCTTGATTAAAAGCTTCCTTTTATATCAGGTCACATTCCTTGTTTTCTACCCTGTGTTTTCATTAATATTTTAATACACAGGGAACATTAAGTTGCATAACTTCAGTTTTGTAGCTAAAGATAGCATCTTTAATAACAGCTACAAAAGAGATGCTGGCATCCACCAGTGTCCAACTTTGGGATGCTCTGAGGCACAGTGGGCTGGCAGGGGCTTTGTGGCATGCAGGACAACACATCAGCACTCTCCAGCAAAGAAAAAGGAAAGTGGATGACTGCAAGGTGAGCTTACACTGTGTGAAATGGGAACTTATAAATGCATGCAAGGCAAAGCAAACCAACACAATGGAAACAGCTGTGAATGGCAAAAAGTAGCAAGGTGGTGAGTACTTAAGGATAAAATATTCCATTTCCCTTTCTTTCACAGCCTGGGAGAAACTGCAGTACAATGCAACTCCTCAGAAACTTCCCAGGAAACTACAGCAGTAACATGAAATTTCAGTAATTTGATAGTTATCTTCTTTCCCCTTGCTTCTGGCGTTTCTACCTACAAAAGATGAAACTTAAGTCTAGACAAAACTCAACAGACCACACTTTTTCTTGATCCCATATGAGCATGGTTGCCCTTAGCAGACGTACCTACACTAAATTTCACTTGCCCTTACAAACCTGAACAGTGGAGTGTATGGTACCCTCCACAACAACCCACCAACTCTGTTAATTCAATTCCTACCCATGCTGAGCAGCCCCTCCATGGCAATTTCCTAGATTTTCATTCTGAATTGTATTAGAGAGAAAAAGCAAATGTGGTATTTTGCTAGACCAGGATCCATTCATTCCTCCATGAACTCTGAATCAATTTTCAAGTCAGTACAGTGGCCTGGTTATTTTCTGTACGTTTAGGCATAAAAAGTAAGCCTGAAAACATTATGAGACTTGGTCTAGACTACCAGTAGATGTCAAAATATGAATGTCATATCTTTTCAGGGCAGTTTTAAAAAAGCAAATTCATTGTTATTAATTTTGGTGAACAGGATACTTAGAAGTCACTGAACTTGCAGGATAAAACTGCTGGTATATTCTAACAGTTCACTCAGAAACAATTCATTTAAGGAGGGAGGAGTGGGGCAGGGAAGCAACCCCCAAAAAGTATCTGGATTGCCAAAATCCTTACACTTGTTTTTCTGATACACAATGTGACAACATTTTTGTTGTTACAGGAATTTCCAGTAAATGAAAACTCCAGTGGATGATGGATGAAACTAGACCAGAAGACGAACACCAGATTCCAACAGACCCAACTGGAGTCTTCTTGAAACGTGCACAGTGTGGACATTTCTTTTCAGGAAAAATGTTTCTCTCTATAAATACACCTCTTTTGCGTTGCACATGCAGTAGAACTAACAACACTTGATATCATAAAAATTCCTTAATAATATCCACTGTAACAATCTCAGAAATGCCAGGTAAGTTTTAAGTTCACATTACAGTGTATTTATTGCTTAGACTTTGGGTAGTGATTAGAAAACCATTGGGAGCAAGAGGACTAAACATAGGAATAAGGCAATGTAAGCCTTATCTTGTCAGGAAACAAGAAAACAAACCAGCCAATAGGAACCTTCAAAGTCACCATGTTCATTTATGTTTGAGAATCCAAAGCAAAAGGAGATACTGTCTATGCTGAGAAAATTGCTTTGCTGCTGTTTGTGTGCTTGAATGCAATTAATTGTCAGTTTTCAGTAGATCACCACAACAAGTCATTACTCAAAAGCCTTCCTGAACTTTCAGACAGGCACCACAGTTACTTCAGGGAGAAAATGCTTTTAAATAGGAGGCACTCCTAGTGTTTATACAGACTGTAGGGTGCATATAAATACTTGGTCTTTGCTATATTCCTTGTTGGCTTTACAGCAATGAGATACTTGTCTCAGAACTGAAATATTTTAATGAGTATTATGTAGTACCAAAACCACAGTAGTTGTGCACTACTGCTACCTGTTAAAACCTATTTGTATATTTTGGATTTTTCAGGGGGCAAGAAGAATATCTGTTGTGTCCTTACTAAAGCCACAGAAATAGTATTATACAACCACAAATCCACTGAACTGATGGACATGGTCTAAAATGGAACCCCTTAAGAGTGTAACAATAAGCAGGGGAAATAAAGGGAGTTACAAAGAGTTTATAAAAGTTACCCTGGCTCTCAGAACAAAGAAGAGTCACTAGGATTTCTTTCCATTATTGTGTCAAACTTCTCTTATCTATATCTTTATACATAATGCCTGGGTAGCCTTTGCTATTCTAACAGGTAAAACTGTGTGACAGACAAAACCATCTAATCTCTGAGAGGAAAACAATTTAAAGAGGAAAGGGATAGCTCTATACATATTCATCTAAGAAAAGCCAGTAACAAATACCTCAGTAAACTCTGCCAAGGTTCATGGAAACAATTGGGATTTGTATATACATCATTTGGATATGGGCCATTATCAAACTATCTAGAGAGTTAATCAACAGAGGACACTCTCAGCAAAACAAGACTGATGCTACATAATCAGAAACACCAGAGCTGTAAACAATAAGCATGCACATTATTCCCAAACAGTATAAATAATTTAAGACTTCCAGAACTGAAATTAATCTACATACCATTTGAAGCACACAGAACCCCCAATTCAGACAGATTAATGAAAGGTAAGGGAAAAACAGATGGATAATTAAAAAGATACTTTTCAAGTGGGAATAGTCTTAGCTTTGCACTACTGGTAACAAGAAATAAATATCAAGAAAATCCTATTACATGCATGTATATTTTATATGATTTTTTTTTCCAGAAGGGATTGTTGGTTTTTTTTCTTTTCCTACAGTCTGATTGGACAGTGAACCTGCTATATCCATCAACATCTATCTGATTAACTCTTCACCTCTTTGAAGCATCATTGTTTTATAAGGCACTGTTTGCAGAGAGATGAAAACAATCTCATTTGCCCATATTTGAGATGAGCATTCTTCCTTTAAGCCCCCACTGGCCTAGAAGTCAGCACCCTTTCATCCCCAGATGAAGTCTCACACAGCATACTTCAAAGGAAAAAGATACTTATGGTGTCTTAACCTTTCCTTTGAAACTGAATCTGTGGATCCAATATCATCTAGCAAGGCTAATTGCATAGTATGCAAGGGAATTACTATTATTTCGATATAACCCACCATAGAGAAATGATGAAAGCTGAGGCACTGTTGTAATAGGTTTTATGTAAAGACAGCACCACTAACACACTATCAAAGGAAAGTGTCTTGCACAAGTACAACAGGAAAATGTCACAAATTATCTGTATAATCTGAAAAATTACATTCAAGTATCAGCCAGTTTACCCTGCAAAGAAACCCTTGGATGGAGAGAAGATATAGTGAAAAAAAACAAAAGAGAGAGGGTATGTGATTTCATGGTTAGATGTTACCATAGTTCTTTCATCTTATTAACTTGCTGTACTCCATGTTCTAATCTCCTCACTCTCTGCAAGTTTTACATTTTCCTATAACACACATCTAAATTAATTCAAAAGCTGATTTAAGGTAAAGTAGAAAAAAAAAGAAAATCCTACAGAGTAACTAATATGAACATTTCATCATTTAAAAAAAAAAAAAACCAACAAAAAAACCCCAAAAAACCCCCATTTCTCATGCAGGAAACAACAGTGCTTAAAAAGAGTGGGATGTGCATAAGTAGAAGTATGACATAAACAGTTTGGAAAACTCTTACTGCAATCAACAGCTTCTACTGTAAGAGTGCAAAGGAAAGGTAACTAATTTAGATACAACCATAATTTTTAAATTCAAAGAACAGTAACCTTCTATGCCTCAGCATGAAAATCCACATATTGCATGAATTCCATTAATGCAAAAATAAAACAGAAATATTGAAACCTAATACAAAAATAAAACAGAAATATTGAAACCTAAGTTAGAAAAGTGCTTAAGCATGTTGCAGTTTTTCTGGAGCAATCATAAGTTTAGATATGCTTAAAAGTTTTCTTCAGTCAGAGATAACTCAGATTTCCCTCTAGATGCTAAAAGCAGGGAATAGGTCTTGAATTTGGTAAAAGTGCATGAACAGTGTTCAGGTAAAAACCCAAACCAAGCCAAAAGCCCACCAAAAGCAAAACACAACAGAAAAAGAACCCCTGAAAAACCTTAAGTAACACTAATAATCGTATTTTTTACAGAATGGGAAATGCCTTTTTTATTAATTCCTTACCAAAGAGTGGAGGGGTGCAATTACAGGACCTACATTCAGCACTGCTTGGTGTTACCTGTGATTTTGCAGCAGGGACCATCTGAATCAGAATGAAGCAGTTGAGCCCAAATTCACCACAGCCTAGAATGCAGTAAAAGGATGCTGCCCCACATGAGGTACCAGGGATTGAAAACAGCTTTGTCCATTTATGAAAAACATCATAAAGTATTTATTTTTGTTGTTATATTTACCATATGAGGTTGGAAAATAGTACACAAATACTTTTTATACACACACACACACACATGGGTATTCCCACACTGTCCACATACTCTATCAAAACACCTTTTGTTTTTCACATTCCCAAATACATGTGGAGTACTGAGGTGTGTATGTGCTGTTTATCACTAAATAAAATGCATCTAGAATTTATACATGTTTACTTCAGGCAACAACATGATCAGTCAACAACAATCAGTCGTGTTTTTAGAGGCAGCCAAATTCTTCAGAAATGAGCTGGATGTTACTTGGTTACTTCAATTATTTTTCCATGTGAGTCTGTTAGTAGCACCTACATTCAGCAAGCACTGAAAAATTCATCCACTATTTTTAAAGACATTTGATGTCTGGTTTAAACATTTCAGAATAAACAGCTATGAAAAAGAGCACAGAAAATAAAGTTACTTTTAATTATACACAGAAATTAATATCTAGCACAGAATAACACATTATCGATGTGGTAATTAAAATATTGTATTCTGAAAGATAAATATATTAGCAAGCCAGAAGGACCTGGCCTTATTTTATTATACTTTAATAGAGAGGAAATAGACTTAAACAGATGGCACTCAGTATTTCTCAATGAATTCAGCATCTGTGAGTACATGTTGCATAAATGCCAATTAAAATGTGTCCGAGTAAATTTAATTCCCTTGTTGATAGAATGTAAGCCAATCTAGCTGGCTAAAGATCAAGGTTAACTTTAATCATCTGCTCAACTTGTAGCAAGTTGCTCTCAAATTGTACAGAAATTCCCAGTGAAATAATAAAACAGTGTTCCTATTGATTTGTATTCATTTACATTCATAATTCTCTTCTCAAGTGTTGGGCCAAAGCACAAAGGGGGGAAAAAATATAGTACTGTGTGAACCGTTTGACAAATCTAAACTGAAGAAATATTTCTTTGATTTAAAAAGCTTCTGCAGAAACGTTCAGCAGAAATTGTTCCTTTGGGTAATTTTATGAAGTAATTATTTTAGAAGTGACCTGATAATTTTTATGAGTCACACAAGACACTTTTTAATTTCCTCTACTCTGTTACTGAAAAACTACCACTGTCTTACATTAGGTTGTCATCTAAATTTTTCATAGAATGCAAAGTGAATTTTGATTATTATAGGATCAAATACAAATAAAAATGACTATATTGAAAAGCTAAAGCAATACTGTTATGCAACCCTATAGAAGCAGCTCTAATTTAATTTGGCATTTTACTGTCTTGCAATAAGGCAGAGAAGGACAGAAGAAACACCTTTGGTATAAAAAAACCCCACCAAACACCATCCAAAGGCAAAATTCTGAAAACTTTTGAGATTTTGTCCTATATTTCAAGAATTACAAAAGTGCAGTCTAGTGGGTTTGTACCCAGGAAAACTGAGCATCCATCATAAGAAATGACAAGGTATTTTCTGATGTGCTGAGCCATCCTTAAAAATTTGGTATCACTGACTAAACTGGGGCAAATGTACACCAAGCAAAGCTTGGATTTCTTGCAAAGCTAATCAATTAAGTCCCTTTATACATAATCCATGTGTGCAGTCTTTTCCCATACCAATTATTTCATGCTGGCAGCATTTTGTTGAGGGAAAAGCCAGTCAGAAACTATAAAACACACAGCCCAACAGCAAATGAAATTAAATGCCAGAAGTGCAAATTACTATCTAGGAAACGAAATCTGAACTATTCATGCATGTATACATACTAGCAATAAATTAAATTATGGCAGTCAGGGAAAGACCTAAATGTCATTAGAAAGAGTGCAATGGAAACGGTGCCGCAATCAAAAAATATAAAATAAAAGCTTCCCTTGAAAGTGGGAAAACAAAAGGTTCACCACCGTTATCTACAATAGCAGGAATAAAATGACTCAGCAAGACCTCAATTCATTGTTAGATTATAGAAATCATACAGGATTTTGAACAGTTCACTAATTCAGCAAAATCCTCTTATTGGGCAGCTCTTCAAGACTGGCTGGGGAAGACATCCTTGTGTCTTTTATAGGAGGTCAGTGCATTAATCAGTGAACTACTGAAGCTCTGGCTGAGGAGCACCTGGGAAAATCAGGTCTCTAAGCATTTTAATAACCACAGACAGTGGTACTGGAGAAGAAAGAAAATAAAAATAAAAACACCCAACAGAAAGCCAGGGTCAACAACAGACATGCTTCCTAAATCAAATTACGAATTGGGTAATGTCAGCACAATTTTCAAATATGAATTTAAATAAGTAGGAACGGTGCACTACTGCTGACTGCCTTGTCACTTGTAGTTCTTTATTGCAAAAGAGACCATAGAAGGAACAGTAAAATACTAAAATCTTAAGGTAGTCAAAAGTTCTGTAGTACAGCATGACTGATTATATAATGTACTGGGGAAAGACTCACATGGTCCAAAAATAAGAAAATTTCTCATTCAAAATAACATTTCTAGGTAAGATAATTTCTGATTATCTGCACAGCCAGCATTCAGCACAGAGGAAGGCTGATGGAAAGAAAGACAGATGGACAGGGCAACTTGAGGGTGAGCAAACAAACAATGGTGACCACTTCAAGCCCTTCCTGGTCCCTACCTTCACCTTTTGGGAGAAGCGTTTTTGCTTGACTTACCTGAAAAGAGGATTTGTGGGGAAGTGCAAATTCCAAGGGACAAATGAACAGCCCCTAAGCATCAGATTTGTTTTAATCCCCTGCAGGAATGCACCAGCAAAGAGGCAGAAGAGGCCTGTGTGCAGTGCTCTTCTTTTTGTACTTCTTTGGCTGTGAAGTCATTATTTCTGATAAAGCCTGTGCTTGATTTCTGCACCTGGCTAAATTTCCAACCTTTTTCAAAAGCTTCATATCCCTGCACTCGAAAGTTTCACCAAAGTCAGGATGGGTCCATGACCCCAATCAGTTGATAACAGCTGAATGTCACACACATCACAGCAAACTACAAGACCTGGGGGAGTGGATTCCGAGCTTTTGACGGCAGAAGCATCTCCTGATTCACAAACAAGATTCAGTACTGATGATTCAGACATATTTTTCACAAAGCTCTTGGAAAACAAAAGGCAGAGCATCTAACAGGATGGATCAGGCCCTACCAAGCAATATTCCTCACAATGATCGTAATAATACTTGGATTAGATTCTTTACTCCAGCTTGCAATGTGCAAAATAATACAATTCAACAATTGCTGTAATTCTTTGCAGATGCACAAAGAATAAGCACTTAAAGATTCAACTGAGCAGCTTCCATTGTCTTCTACTGTAACTATTGCTCTATTTTTTCAGAAGAGGTGACCTTCTAGTAACCTTGTACAGTAGGTAGAAATGAATGGAAATTTGACCTCACTTTAAGACCTCCATAAAAAAGAATTATACTACAGTGATTTTGCATCTTTATGTCAGCATGTCAGATAAATATTTTATTTAGTTGCTAACTGGATAATGCATTTTCAAAACAATTCACAATGCTGAATGCATTTTTTAAATACATTTGTAAATAAAGCACAAATTCAACTAATTTTTAAATATTTAAATACATTTGACATTTAAGAAATATTGGACATATTTTCCTTAATGCAGATGCATTATGCATTTTAAAAGTTGTAGCTGCCATTAGGAAGCAGTACCTATGAATAATACATCTTTTTCTGATGTCTTTTTGTGAACACAAAAACATCAATTTGTACCTAACTTAAAAGAAATCTAAATTACAGGTAAGCCATCTAATGTGTCCCTTACTACCTTTTGGCAAGATTAGCCTAATCAGAGTTTTTCCACTAAATTACCCAGATCAACAGAAACCCTGCACAATTACATCCTGCTCTCTAAAATAGCACATGATCTTTCCTCATGTGGGTAATTGCCAGGGTGGAAAATTGCAGTGAGGATGATGGTACAGATGTTCTTTTTCAGTTGACCAAACAAAATGAAAGAAAACAAGGAATTCCTGTTTCATAATGAATTCTATTTAAAATCCACTGGTTTATACACATTTGCACACACATAAACACATCTAACAGGAATTTTCAACAGATTTTTTGAACAGAAGATTGCATTCTTCTGTTGATGGTACAGGAAAAGATTAGGTTTTAAGGAAGAGAAAGTATTAAGAAAGCATCAACATGTGAAAAACAAATGTTCAATGTTTGCAACCTGTAAGAACACACACTAGGATACTTCTTAAGTTAAAGTTCTTGAAGGGGATTCCAAAGCAGGATAGTTACACCTGAGCCAGACCTTTTCACTTGTGTGAATGGACAAAAGGAAAGCAATCTTAGCACTGACAGAATAAAAAAAAAAAAAAAAAAAAAAAGTATCTGCACCCGTTATTAATGCTGCATTTACTGATCCCCATGGCTGGAAGCAGCAGTTGCACTTCAGGGGGATGAAGGGAGGTCACTGTGAGTGATGTCCTCTCAATTCACCAGGGACTGCTGCAGAGCCAGGCTCACAGAAGGGACAGCTCATGGAATCTGTTCCCAGCTCTCACAGCCCCTTCCCCTCCTCCTGCCTTGCTCTTCTCTCCCCACAGGTACTCCTTGTTCTGTATGCCTCTGGGAGCTGTTCTCCATTAGATGCTTGTTCAGTGAGATTTTACCAAATTGTGGGCTTTTTTTTTTTTTTTCCCTTACCATTAACTATTTTAAATTGTACCCAACACCCATCATTAAGCAACACTGCTGTTACGAGTTGAGGATTTTTGACATTTAGGTTATTTCCAGAACTGCCCTGCTCATTCTCAAATACAAAGCAAGCAAACAAACAAGGCCTAGCAATTACTTTGCACTGGCTTATATCAGCACCAGTCTTCAATTATGGCAATACAGAGTGATGGAGGTTGTTCTACATTACAGGAACTCCCAACAACAAAAAAGGGAGACATGGAACCAGGCAATGGTGGTGGAGAGCTTAGAAGAACACCTGTTCAAAGCCAGAATTCCATAGAATTCCTTCATGTAAGCAACACTACTCTGCAATACTATATGCACTGTTATGTATACATGTCCTGTATAATCTCTAACCAGGAACAGGGGTGGAACTGTTCTTCCTATCAACCTCAAGAATGTGTTTTATTTATCGCCAGTTAGAATAAAGTAATTGAAAACATCCGGCAAGTGTTTTAACAGTAACAAATATATAAGTACTGAGAGTTAGAGATGGAAAATGGAAATACACTATTTCTGAGCACTTCCTAGTGTTACCTTTCAAGAGGAGGGTCACTTCCCATTTGTTTCCTCTACAGAGCACATAGCCAAAATTACAGGCTGGACTCACCCTTGCTTTGCAGTTCAGCTTTATGGGCAACTGAGACAAAAACACAGCATCTTTTGGGCTACATTTGTTTCTAAACCGGTCAGTCAAGGATCTGTCACACAGAGCAGGTTCCTGAGATGTTGACCATCTCTCAAAAAAGTAAGTGACAGAGTCAGAATAACCATTTCTATGTAAAAGCCTAACACCCATAGACTTAGTTGGTGATTACAGGATCTATCATCCTATTTCAAATATTTCCTGCAAGAGAAAGGAAGAGAGAAGAACAATGCAGAAAGCAACTTATTCACCACCTCATAATGAAAGAAAGTAATTTGGATTATCTTTACCTCTTCCCCAATCCAAACCCTAGTTTGTGGTGCAGGATTTTAGCCATTTGTGTCTGGTTAAGCTAAGCACTGAACAAAATACTTCTTTTTGCCTCACCCTGGCTTGAATCACTGAGTAATTTCAAAAATATATGTTTAATTTTCAAGACTGTCATAAT
Source organism: Dicaeum eximium (assembly GCA_013396995.1). Lineage (NCBI taxonomy): Eukaryota > Metazoa > Chordata > Aves > Passeriformes > Dicaeidae > Dicaeum > Dicaeum eximium. Next base: position 905,382 of record VWZP01002584.1, read on the forward strand.
AATAGCACTTAAACTGCCTCCCATACAACACTGAGGAGGAAAGAGTATTAGCACTGACACCCACAATATATATGTTGGTAGCACACACAAGTTACCTCTCACACCCAAGAGGTCAGCAATTAAGTGTATTTTTCCTGTGATTAATGGAGAAACTTTTAATGCTGCCTTTCTGAACAATGTCTCAAACGCTAAGCATTTGGTTTATGTCAGCAATAAAATTGGCAGTTCCATCCTATGCTTATTTGTGAGTTGTGTTCTCCACAAAAAGTCAGGCATCCTACCACAGTAATTTAGTTTGCAGCAGATTTAGGCTTCAAGCTGCTTTAAGTATTTGGTGTTGAAAATCATCTTGTTTTACAGTGATAGTGTCAAAATTCTTTCCCTTACCAAGCATGTCAGCATTTAATTTACTAAGCAGTACTTGTAGCTTATAATAAAACTATCACATTTTTGATGCCATGTTCACAGAAACAGCTGGATGTGCACACTACAGAATTTACGATGCTCCATGACATAAAAATGGACTAAAATTTTGGTTCTTCCAAGAAAAATGAAGTTTATTCAAGAAGTACATAATTATTCAAGAAGTACAATAATTACATTTATTCAAGAAGTACCAAAATGAGAATACTGGGACTGGGGTTAATTTACTGATGTTTAATAGTTTTGTCTAAAAGACTAAAAAAATTCAGCAGTATTACAAAGGGATCATGTGGGATTATTGTCCAGGTCTGAAATCTGTGACACCACATAACTCAGCACCTGAATTGACAAAACCACTCGTCAACATTTGCAAACCTGGGAACAGAACACGCTGATTGACTGGACTGTGCAAACCTGCCTTCACTTTCTCTAGTCCCAGGTTCCTGGCTGAAAAAAACCACATGGCTTCCCACACAGCCAAAGGTCACAAAACATTAGGAACATGAAGGCTGTATGAAAACCTCATTTAGATGTAGAGCGTGACCCAGATCTCGACGTAAATACTGAAACATAGTAAATACTGAGAGGATTTAGATCACTGAGCCCTTCAGAAACTGAAATGGGTTTATCTTAATGAAAATCCTTCCATCCTCTTCATACTGCCACAAGTCTACTCACATATGTTAAGAAATTTAATTTATTCATAGCTTTCTGTTCTTAGTGTCCCATGTTTACCACAGACACATCTTCCTTAACCACATTACCTGACAAAATATTAACAAGACACTTCCACTATATTTTTATACCCACATTAAATTCTGAAATAAAAGTCTGCAAACCAACCAATAGATTTAAATCTGAAATTTATACTGAAATTGTACAACTGAGATTTTTCTATGGCCTGTTTGTAACATGAAAAGCATTTATTCTGATATGGATCTGGTAATTTCCATTTACCTGTTCTAATGGGAGCATGAGGTTAATAAAAGATGTAGATTTAAGTAAGAGGTACCATAATTGGAACCTCATCTTTACATTTTCTCTCATACTACCAAATCCTGCAGAGAAAATGTCTGTCAGATTCCTGGGGCAAAATATATGAAGACTTCACGTCACTGACTTTTATTGGGTAATGAGACTGCTGCCATACCTGGGTCTAGGCAACCATTTTATATGAGCTCAAATTAAATTTACATTCTTTAACAAGCTCCTTGAAGCCCTGTTGACATTTGGTGTACTCTAATTACTGTTGGAATTTAAAGTTTTAAGTAATAGTGTTAACTTGAATTCAAGTCAGATCATTAAAGTTCAGTAACAACTACAAGAGATGACAGGAAGAAAGAGGACTGCAGTTCAAAATATTCACAGATGCACTACACACAAGCAATATACTCTTCCATAGGTTTCTGTGTCTTCAAATTGCCTAAATATTAATAATTTTCATTAACAAGACAAAGATTTTAAATCATCTCAGAATCTGCAGCTACTATTCAATTCCATCCATGAGCTGAAGAAATCATTTTATTGCCTCCCATCCCTTTCTCATAGACAAAATCCCCAAACAAAGAAACAACAGTCCCACATGCTTAAAAATCACATGTTTACAGACACAAGGACTTTACTACTCAAGGACCAGCACAAGCATCTGATTCTAAGCAACCCTGCTTGCAAGCATATTGTGGGGAATTTTTTTTTTTTTGTGGTTTGCTGTTGATTTTATAAAAATAATTTTAAAAGCCTCATTCACAGGCCATCTCCTATGTAATTTACCTGAGAGCATTTTTTGGGTAAATCATGGCTGCTCCTGTGGTTGTGGCTGTGGTTCTGTAACACTGCTGCAAACTGAATGGTTGCAAGACATTGGAATGTAGGATTTTTATTTAAAGAAAGGTATGGAGAAGGAAAGAAGAACTGATAAAGTAATGCCAATCACCAAACTTACACCAATAAAGCAAATTCAAAATCAAAGATGAAATGTAATTCCTTGTTTACTGCATTGAATAATTACCTATGATTTTATATTTGGGTACACTCATAGATGGTACAAATTTAAAAGCATTGTACAAAAACCATCTCCACAAAAAAGACAACTGTTCTTTTACAACTGTTGGTTTTGTTTCCTTTGGTGGGACAGGTTAGTCTGTTATGATTTTGAAGTGGTTAAAAACTGTTTTATTAAACAAACTTGTAGCCCAAGCACAAATGCATTCTTATGTGTAGTGGGTGCAATGTGTTTCTAGCAAAACCAATAAACTTTCATGCTAAAGTGCTTTACCACCACTAACAGATGACTCCTATATTGTATGAATTAGTTCATTTTACTTATTCTAGTATATGTTCCTATTTAAAAGATTGGATTTTTAGAAACTCGAACTGGTCTACATTTGGTTTTGCATCAGGCAGTTACAATTGAGTGATCAAATAATTTTCTGAGCTAAAATTAGCTTACACCTAGATAAAATGAATAACTCTTGGGTTTGTATCAGCAGAATCTCCACAGAAAGAGAGCCAAACCAGTAATTTATAAAACTCAACTCCATTTCAATGACACTAAAATTACAGAAGGATTTATGAATAGTTTCTCTCCTTGTACACCCAGATTACTGTGTCATCTGGGTAAGGCTGAAGACTTAAGAGTATTTCACCTAAACTAATAAAGCTATTTACTGAATCTGAACTAAGTGCTGAAGTTTACTTCTAATGAGTGTTGACTGATCTTGGCTGAGAAAGTGAATTAGAATACACATAGCTGAGCCAGACAAGTCATCACTAGTCAGTAAGTCCCCTGGGACAGAATGAAGAAAAATTGTTTCTCAGCTTATTTTTTTTTCCAAAGGATCACCACAAATTCTCATGTTGATAGTAGCACTATCTTGACATCCTTTCAGAGCTGTTCTTAGCACTGGTAATATCTTGCCCTGCTGAGGATTTTTTTACAAGTTAAAAAATGAAGCCATTTTAACAGTTCATTTTGTTTTTTATCTATCCAAACACTTATAAGACACTCATCACCCCCACGTTTGCAAGCCTGAGAATCGAGTGTTGTCACACAAAGGATTAGTGTGCAAATCCCTCAGGGCCAGGAGTGCTCCACATCAAACTGGTCTCCAGTGCAGCAGCTCTGGGTGGCACAGGGCTCTGCTCCAAGGGGTGCTGGACTGGTGGTCTCAGGATCCAGCTGGTTTGACTCAGCTTCTCCTGACACCCTGAACAGCTCAAATCAAATCTCTCCACCTCCAAGTAATGCTTCTGGTCTCCAAACAGAACAGAAGCAGCAATTTCTCTCAAAATCTATGTCTAGAAAGCCTAAATAAAAACTCTGTCTCCATGAGGATTCTCAATAAAAACAAACTATATATCACTAAAAGGTTCAAGGTGTTATCATATCTAATTTTTTTCTACCAAAAAGCAATGCTGTAAGGATTTTGTGAATGTCACCAGCACTGTTACTCTCGTGAAATGAAAACAGGAAAAACAGTCTGAACCAAACAAACACAGATATAAAATACCTGCAGTTGAAAGTTTTGATGCTTTCACTCAGTGTAAGTTCATGAAGTTCAGAAAGAGCAGCAAGGCAGAGGGACAATGCTCTGAAGTTGTAACTTGATTTACAGTTTCATGTGTGCTTACATTTGTGATGCTTTAATTTGGCTTTGGTAAATTTTACAGCCACTCTCACCCCGTAATTTTGTCCACAGTTTCGTTGTCTTGAAAATAAAGACAATTCATGTAATGTGTTATAGAGAAGTGCTGCTAGAGCCACATAAATCAGGCCTTCTGTAAAACTTTTAGGTGTGAAATCAGAATGAAAACAAGTCAAGCTCTTCCAAAACAATATTTAAAGGTTCAGTCTTATATTTCATTTGTGTAAGTTGCAAACTCCAATGACATCTGGCTAAAAAATACCAAAACAAACAAACAAAAAAACCCCGCAACGCCACCATAGCAAAAAACCTCATAACCCCTCAAACCCATACCCTCTCTTTGGCAATGACAGGTATTAGAGGCAGATGATTTGGAACACAACACTGCTGGGACCACATTATTCTACTGACCATATCCCCACACAGGAAGCTGGAACTCCTCAAAGGCTATTTTAGAGACATCAAAAACATTGGCAGCCTAATATTATGATGATAATAACAATAATAAAGCCAGTATCTCCCTTAAAGTAAAAGTGCATCTGCTAAGCCTCTCTGTGCAAAGGACAAAGCTCCTTTGCTCCCTGAAGATTTTCAGCTGAGCCATGTATTTGCTTGAATACTCATAGAAATAAGCAAGTATCACCTGCTATGATTTTTTAAAAAAATACATTATTGTGAGATGTTCTTTCTAATTATGCTTTTTGTTACCTCTCTGTTTCTCAGATTAGGATCCAAGAGCAAAAAATTTTGGGCAAAAATAAAAAGCCCCTCAATGCTGGTGAAGTGTTGGAGGAGGTAATTAGCGTGCCCTTCGCCTACAAGCTTCAGAGAACCTGGAAAAAGGAGCAGGAATTGGGTTTTCCTCTAATTGAAACCTGGTATACAGATAAACTTGCATACATCTAACCTTTGTTCTCTTACTACAAAGCTGCTCAATTACACATGGAAAATGGGGCACAATAAAAGCTATGGCATCTATTCACACCACAGGAATCCATTTTAATTATTCCCACCAGCAGATATGAAGTATTTCCTAATGCAAATACTGGATTCTCAGAATGCTCACATCAAGGAGCTGCACTTCACAGGGATGAAGTATAAAAAGGGTTGCATTTTACACTCAGTTTAAGCACAGCATTTTCTGATGATTCTGCTATGGAATTGAAAAGGCACAGTTTTCAGTAATCTAAGTTTTCAGCAAAGTCGTTGCAGATTTCCCAATGTGAAATATGAATATGTATATCAGATTATAGAAAAATATAGCTATTTCTGTGAACAGCCCAGGAACACAACACAGTACACTCTGCATTCATTCATTCATGGATCTGCCATTGAGATACAAGGACATTTCTGCAGGCCTCAAACATTTTAGTGCTTTAAAGAACGTTTTAAACAAGAGAGTAAATTGATCTGCTAATGGTTTCATCAACAAGTCAAAAGATCTTTATGGCATAAAATTCAGAACTGAAGGTTCAACCTAAGTCAAATTCTCATCTTTAAAGTCCCTTCCAACCCAAGCCATTCTATGACTTTGATTTATGGCAAACTCTGAGTTTCATCCCTGCTTTCTGCCAGTGCTCCCTGTTTGGCCTTGCCCATGGGCACATCCATGTCCCCACTCATCAGCTGCTCTCACAAGCCTCCTTTTCCATTCTCAAGAGACCTCCAGTGTCTTCACAGGTGAGTAAAAAAAGAAGCAGTCTCCAAGCAGTGACTACAGGATGGTCACTGCCCAAGTACTGCAGAAATATGTATTTATTATTGTCTGTGTTTTAAAATAAATAGATAAAAATAAGTATGAGGGGAATAAGGTCCTGAATTTGAAGGCTGCCATACAAAGAGTCCCTGGAACCTTCTCAGAGTCTGTGGATTCTATGTGAAGTCCCCTGAAGCAGTGACTGAGTGCCAAAGCACACAACTGACATGAGCAAAAGCTTTTACTCCAGTGACAGAATAGGAAATAAATTATAGGAAAGTATCTGCATATTTTCATTAAAAGCTTCCACCATATGATCCTGGGAGAAAAAAAGATCATGAGCAGGCTATATTAAAAAATTGTCACAAAATTTAATTTCAGAGAAAAATTGGGGTTTACACAGTCCCCCATTCTGTGCTAGCAATCCAAACAGTCTCACTTATAGCAGAAATGACAAATCACACTTATAAAAGTAAATTCATTCTCAATGTCTGTGGTGAACGAAATACATGCATATGTAGATTACATATATGCATTTTTATTTCTTCATCCAAAATCTTGGAGCTAATGTATGGTCTTTGTTAAGCACTCTGTTCAAAGGTACACTTAAGCACAAAGAAACCTTTTAAATAGCACATTTTAACTTGATACATAATTCAAAAAGATGTTGGATAAATGAAATGTTTTAGACAAATGTGGCAGATTCACCAGTTTAACTTCTGTGCAGAGACATATACACATCTTTGCCATACACACAGATCAAAATTACTACCATGTGCAAAATAAACTCTTACAGATGTTCAGCAGCAGAGTTCAAAGAAACTGCATTGTGTCTTCCTTGATATATACCAGCCAAATATATAAAAACAAAGAGATGTCAAGATATCAAATGAAGTGTCCATTTGCTGATGTTCAGATAAATGAGAGATGCAGGGCTTCTAATATTCTTTCTTTCCCATTACTTGAGTTACATTCAAATGGTACTTTGCAGTTATTTTGAGCTTCTACCATGAAGCATTCCAGCTGAGCTATGGCTTGTTTTAAAGTGACTTTTCCTTTGGGTTTTTCTACAAAAAAACCGGGTATTTCTACATCACACTACATGTGTGAAATCCTCCCCTGAGAAACTTTTGTGTGCACACATAGCAACTGTCTCTCTCTTCCAGCATTATTGAGAGAAAACCACACTCTTTTTGTGGTGGGGTCACTTCTTGAAATTTGATCACCAAAAAATTAGGGGTTTTGCTCAGTAAAACCAGTAATATCCTAGAAAAGCTAGGTCTTAATAAGGCATCACCTCTGCTTTTAGTTTTTATTACTTTGAAGGCAATTACACTGCAAATTCATGTAATAAATCTAAAAATCTTCTAATTAAGCCTGTAACTGTACATTAAGTTTAATTCATCATGTCCTGTTGACCACTCACATGTTCCATACTTGTGTTTCCATTAATGCATTTTCCCTTAGGCCATGTCTAACATTCCTGCCTTTTGAACATTTGAACAACTCCAATAACTTTTAAAAAATAATAAAAAAAAAACCCCTCCACTAAACTTTCTGCCTGCACCAGGAAATATTTCCTTTCTTCCTCTTCACTGTAGATTTCTCACTTACCTCTCTATCCCTAAAACACCCCCATGCACCCTCACAAGTTACACTTCCCTGAGGTACAGGACAAGCAAGATTCAGTCCCAGAATGTGACAGGTTTAAAGTATAATATTTCACAGCCTGTCAGGGCTGGAAAGAAAGACTTTTTAGTGTTTAGTGAGCTACAAGTCCCCTTTCCAATAGGAAAGATCCTTCTCCTACTCTGTTCACTATACCCATGTACACACACACACACATATATACATCTATATAGATATGCACCCAGTCTAATAGATCTAATACTCTCTGTATACATCAATCACAGGTAGATTAGGCAACTTTCAAAGATTTCTATAATCTACTGCTTACAATTTTCCTTTATTCTCTAGTATCACACAAGTGTATCTGTTCCACAGGAGGGAAAAGATGAGAAACATCAACACCAATGCAACTGAGAAATAATTCAAAGGAGTTTTCTGAGGCTAGACTTTTTTCCCATGCAGTTCTTGTCATGCATAGCAAATTCATACAACATAAAAGATGTAACTTAATGGTTTTATTCTCCTTTCCTTAGGACGAACTGCAGAAGTAATTTATGGCTTTCACACCCAATACCGTCCAAAGCTTTTGCCAATAAAAACTAACACTAACCTTTCATGCTTTCTTCCTCTCTTAAATCTAAAGTTTCCTCTCGTAAAACAGAGACTAGGATTATTACTACTAAAAAAAAATCATGTTTTGTATGTTTGTTTGGGGTTTTTTTAATAAAATAGCAATTCACTAGAAAACACAATTTTGTGAGCAGTGAAATTAATGAAGTCAGATTCCTTGCAGATTTCTCTCTCACTACCAGTTACTCCAGCACCTAACAAGGTAGCTTTCCATTAGTTAGGTTATTTCCAACATCTCTGTTCCCTGGTGCCTCCCAAGGGCTGAACTCAGGCATGCTACTTCCCCAAGTCTCTCCTTCTCCAGCTGTCTTTCCTAGGTGCCGGCATTTCAGGAAATTTGTAGAAACAGATCGTCTCAGAAACTAGGCCCTGTTTTCAGATTTGGTTGAAATGGGCCAGCGAGTTAAAAGCTGCTGTTGTGGGAAATGCTCACATTCATGCGGACACACGTGTGCACGCACACCCAGGCACACACAGTGTAATCACATAAAACTCATTTCCTTCGGAAACCAGGCTCACAACGATTCAGCAACAGCAGATGTGAGCACAGTTATGAAAAGCAGCTGCGTGAGTTTTCCGTGAAACAAACAAACATAAGGTCAACACACATGCAGGTTCCTTTGACAAAGCTCAACTGGCAAGCCTTTGAAATATTTACATAAATATTTTAAATATCCTCTTTCTGTGGGGCAGAGGAGATACATCTTGACATCAGTCCATGTAAGGCGTGTTTCTTATTTTCTCTGGGTCAAATTCTTCCCAATTAAAGTCAATAGAAGCTTTATCTTTTAACTTTCAGACCTACAGTCAGGGCTTTTTTCTCTGAGTATATTGATATAATTTATCTGGGTGCACTCATACTCCCCGTTCCCTGACTGTACTTGTATATAAAAAATGCTTTCATATATATTTCATGCAACAAATCAATCTGAGCTACTCCAAAATCTATCACCGACAAAATATGTAAGAAAATCTTTGTAGCAAAATGAATTAGAACACAGAGATATTTGGAAACAAGTATCCACAAACCAGCCCTTTGGTTTTAACTAGGGAGATGAGTTTTTCACTGCTTCTGACAATGGAGCACAGTTTGGGCTCTCTTCTGAGAGCCATTTAGCAAATACTTTGCTGCATCCAGCTTCAAAAGCCATCTGGAAATTATACTGGGGCATGTGTCATCCTGGTAACACAGAAACAGAAAACTCTGAGGGATCCTGAGGGGCAACAGAATCCAGCCCTATTGTCTCCTCTTTCACGATGCAAGAGACATTTAATCCAGAGAAGTCCACAGCACACCCACCTTTTATACTCCTCAGTTCTCTCATCTGCTTCAGAAAGCTCAAGAAGAAACCAAAGCAAGGCTCTAATTAACCAACCCCCTCAAGACACCTCATACTCAAGAGTCTGTGCCAAATATTAGTTTATACATGGTTTGACAATATTGGGCCCCAGTACATGACAGGGGCTACATTTCCTTTTCAAGTGTTCCTCAAGGAAAGCCTCCTGCACTGAACTTCCATATTTCGGGTATTTCAGCTAACAACAGTACCACTTGCTGGATTTATACCACTTCCAGGGGTAAAAGGGGTTATCTTAATCTATAAAAAATGCAGTAAAACATAAAAAAAATTACAACTACATTTTGTAATACCTTACTACTAAGGGCTCAGTTTTGCAGTGTACTGACCAGTTTCATAGGAGATGAGAGGGTTTGGGCTGTTACTTTTAACTCTGTGGCTGACCTCTTGATGAATAAAATACCTACCCCCTTCTCCCAATGGGACCTAGAAATAATAATATTTTTTTAAAAATAAACAGTCAGAATTTTAACAGCTACCTCAGTTATGGGCTGCTTTCCCAAATCTCCTTTTTGTATGCAGTGAGACTCAAATAAAACTCAAATTACCTCTGCAACACAGATCTAGGTAAAAGTTAAAAGAGATGAAGAGAGAAATGCACCCACTACTGAGTGCACTGTCAATCACATCTCCTCAGCCTACAACCTTAAAATAAAGACCATTATTAGGACTTACAGTGAAGCGCAGGTACCCTACAGTACCACAACGTCTCAATATCAGAAAACAACTAGCCTGAGTTCAGTACAACCTTGGTGATTACCAGCCAAAGTTAACTGGGATCAGTTATCTAAACTGAAATATATTCAGCTCACTCTGAAGTTCACCAACACTGCTTTGCTCTTTTAAATAGAAAAAAGTGACATGTACTTTTACTGATCCAATTTCTATTTGGTAGTACAGAGAGTATTTTTCCAGATTTGAATGAATAAACCAGTTGTTGAGACAAGGCCTCTTAAGCTGAGTGCAACTCTCTAAGTGCCTGCATGTATCCCTGCTTGAAACACCATTCTCAGTTTTACTCCTTTTTCCCATTCTGTCACATTTGATCTTTCACAATGCTGGGGGCTCAACTGGATCATTATTAAGAATTGGAATAGTAAACATTTCTTAACAGCATGTGAGATTTAAAGTACTTCAGTAGAGATGACTATGCAGTAAGAGCTCCAATGGTAAAATGCATGCCACCTCCAAGGTGAGCACTTGCTCTTCCCTTCACTTAAGGAGGGGAGGGAAAGGCAGGTTCAAGTCAGAAAATGAAGATATGAAATGTAAACATCAGAATTAACTCCATCTAAGTTGGCCTACTAATATTTTAAAAGCATTTTCAACAAAACACAAGTCGTAATTAATGAGGCCACCAAATTTGCAGAGACACAGAGTGCCCAGATCAATTCTGGAGGCTTGTTTTGCTGCCAGTGTTTATCTGATGTATCAGGAATATTCTTAGAAGCCAGTAATCACGGAAGGAGGTTGATCTGAGCAGTTGGTCTGTAGTGTTCCTGCTTGAGAGACGTTATCAGTGCTCCCTGTTGAGAAAGATTACTAGCACCTAATCTTCTTTAGTGTTTGGGATTAGAATTGTGTTCTAATGACATCTTCTTGCCTTTTTTCAATTCAAATTCTAATTTTGTAAGCACATGTCTATTTTTTTTACTTTGCTAGAGGAATATACTTCTTTGTGTCTACAATATGGTAAGATAAGAGAAAGGCTAACATGATCTGACAGTTATCAAACACATTATGTCCTAGAATGATATCCCCACCACACCTTGAAACATGTTAGTATTATCTGGTGATTTTTGTCTTCCCAGATGTGTTCTGGATTCTTGGAACCAGGGTGTGGTTTTTAGATTGAGGCTGCTGTTAGAACAGTGAAATGCAACCTCCACTGCAGCTCACAAACTGATACACAACTGCATGTACTGGAGAATAACAAAGCCAGATCACAATGCCAGCAGCACCACTTTGACCTTGCAAGACAGTTATTTATCCCACTGAAGAGTTTAGCAATGCTTCCTACAGCTATTTGAAAGAGGAGGGGAAAAAACTGCCCCCAGTTGTTTTGGTTGGTTTCATTCAGTGTGCTCATGCATATAGAAAGTATTAAAAATTGTCCAGTGTGAATTTCTTCACAGTAAAACACACAAATGTTTCCTTTGTCATCAAAATGTTACTGCAGTCTCTATCTAAAGAAGAAGTAATGATTACACATTTTTCCTAGTTTACAAAAGCAAAAGTAAACCAAAACTTTAAATGAAGGAAAAGTTCTGCTTCCTTAAGTGAATCCTTAAGGTAAAGCAAATACAACTGATTTTTTTTATTTTTTTTTTCCCCATCTGCCTCAGGATTGGCAATTCTGAAACAGTTTGCCCGTGCTTGGCTGCTTAGATCACTAGAAGGAAAAAAATTAAAAATAGAAAAAAAAAATTAAAAATGTATGTAAAGTATTAAAAAAACCCTCTTTGGTTCTAGCAAAGGTTTTTCCCTCCTGGAAGCCTTCCCAATAGTTGTGAGTCCTCATGCCTCTTTGCATGGACAGCTCAGACACCTCTGGGCTAGCCCACCTTCTGAAGTCCTCTCACTTTATTTGCTCTGCTTCTTGGACCAAGTTCCCAAACTTTTACACTCCTGAGCATTCTCACAGCTCCCGCCTTTTGCGTGGTTGCTGGGCTGATTCTGGCACCGTTCTCTCCTCAGTTCCTTTCCAGCAATGAGTCAATCTGTGGTGCAGCACAAGTCTCAGCACAGCAGCTGCCTTCATCTTCCTCTTACTTTAATGAGCAATACTCTGCTTAGCATCTCACACAAGGCCAAGTTTAAAATGAGTTGTAGAGGTCAGCAGCAGCTTTGCTGCCTTTTGTCTGGAGTTCAGGATTCCTTCAAGGCTTGTTCCTTCTCTCACAAGTACTGTTCCAGCACAGATAGGTTTTCTTTACCCTTCCAGCAAGGTTTTACTTAGATGGCAAAGCCAACAGCTGAGAAGATGTTAGCAGTTTGATAAGAAGATATGGCACAGCATCCTTGAAAGATGGGAGGTTGCTTTAGATTTCATCTACCGAAAAAACTACTCACCTGCACATGCACATTTCTCTATTTTTTTTAACCTCCAAAGTCAATGTGGACATGAAATGAATCTTGTATCCCAATAGGCCCAATAATTTCAACCTTGCTCCATTCTTTGATTTGCATTTGTTCAACCTTAATGAATTTAAGGAATCCAGGAATTCTTCTATGAAACCTATGCTGTTAGTAGGATACAGAAACTAGAGGAAAAATAACTTTATAGGAGGCAGAAAATTTATTGTTGCACAGACGAAATACCTGACTTATAAATCCAGAAATATTTATATAAAATACTTTTCCTTGCTGCTGTTACAGAACAACCTCTTAAAGTAAAGGGAGTCAGCTTTTTCATTTAATTTAGACCAAAACCCACACATCCCATAATTTTCCTGTGCCTTCAAATATCCACTCACTTTGGAATTCAGCAATAGTCACAAAGCCACTGCTGAAGCCCCAAGATAACAAGGAATATCATACACCAAACTTCAAGAATTCAAGGAGCCCATTTATCTTAATGTGGAGCACAGGTTTCACTAGCATGTTATCAGTTCAATGTGCTATTTTGTACTTTCAAATATTGAAGATACCAGTACCACCATGAAGATGGAAACAAGTCTTCCTTTGCAGTCCCTTACACAGCTTGTTCCTTTTTTGTGCATTATAATGCAAAGTTCATATCCTATCAATCCTGCTTTCATGTCTTCCCTATTAAAATACCTTTTCCTGAATAAAGCTTTTTTTTTTTTAATTAGTCAATCTTTTCTGTTGCCCTGAATTGCCATACCACAAGAAGATGTGTATGAGATTAGGAGTTGAAGTGGAATCCAACATAGGATTCTGGCACTTGAAGGTTATTTGTCACATGGAGACTCATGCCATATCAGCCATTTTATACATGGCTACAAGGGAAACATCTGCAAGGTCTAAGACTGATAAGGAGTAACCTGCCCTGCTACTAAAAAAAAAGCAGGCTGCATTCTATTCAAAGGCTGCAGATAAGACTTAATTAACTGAGATTTCATAATGGAGAAAAGATGGATAATGTGGACCTAATATATTCCACATTCACAAAAGCATCAAGAAAATATGTCAAAAAGAGAATCTTAAATTTTTTTTTTCCTTCCCCTCAGAGGTATTTGCAGCCCTGAATAAAAAATATGGCTAAAACAATTTTAAACAACTCTCAATATCAACTTTTCCAGAGATGCTATTTTAAAATTCTGATCTTGTGATTCCACTCCGTCTCCTACATATGCTTTTGCAAGCATTACTAAAACACACTATTTTAAACCACAATGGAGAATGCAGAGAGGGCCTCAAAATATTAGCTTTGCTGGCCATTTTCACAGAGAAGAGGTTAAACCACATAAATTTTAATAGTACTCTTGCTGGCCATTTCAGAGAGAAACAAAGCTGGTTGGTGGCATGGAAAAGAAGGATAGTATTAGAAGTTAAAGGAGGAGAAAACAGAAAAACCTTTTCACTGACAATAAACAACAAGCTTGACCTTTTGAAGGAGGGTACTCCTTCCTAACACTGCATCTCAAATGAGCTGAAGAGGAGATCTTAGCAGCACAGAATGATTTATAAAATGACGACTCCTGCAGCAGGAGAGAAGAGGGAGCCCAAATAACAAAGGAATGAATCCCCATGACTGCTGGAAGTGTTTCACTTCCAGTAGAAGCCTGCAACCAAAGGCATTTGCATCTGCATCCTGATTGAACTCCTCTGCAATTCTGTTTAGCAAAGGCCTCGCTTCACATCTCCACTGGAATGAAATGAAACCCATATATTGCTAAGTAAGTCCCTGACACTTCATCTGGCTCCAGCCAGTACTATATGGGCTGGTTTTAGTTTTGGAGGTATTGAGACGTATGGGTTACAAAGCCAACAGAAATCTCGGAAACAAACAGAACTTCCATTCCTGGTCAAGCCCGTCACAGCTCAGCCCTTCAAAATACTTGCAGCCTTGTCAACAGTTTTCCTTTCAAAATATATTGCAGAATCCAAAAGTTAATCTAAACCATTTTAGTTGGCTGGGAACTGCTACTTCTCAACCTAACCTTAATTGTGCCAGCTTTTTTTTTTCTTGTCTCAGTAACTTTGAGCTGTATTCTCGAAAAGATTGTTAAAATATGTTACAAGACTTGTCCTTCTCAGCAGTGATATCAGTGGTAAGAAAAGAGGCTTTCATCATCCAACAACTCCGAGTTGCCAGCTTGCTTTACTGCATATCAGTGAATAAAATGGGATAACTACGTGATGTACAAGAATAACTGGCTGAAGTGATCGATATGATTGGCTTCCACTCGTGCGGTTTTCGTAGCCACACAAATCAGTTTGCATTTGCCCGATCTCTCAGTTGGTGTTAAATAACCAAACGTGTAATTTGGGATTGGCATTTAAGAAACATTAAAACCAATTAAGGGCAATAAATGCTCCCAGGAATGCTAAAGGAAAAGCTTGATACCAAGATTTCAAAATTGCTTAAAAACATTAAGGAAAAAAAAATTTAAAAAGCAAGGAAGAAATTCTATGTAAGCAAATGTACCTGGTGAAAAAATTATTCTGTAAAATGCATCGGAAAAGTTACTTTGTTTTGTAACTGCTTTCATAATTCAGCTCTTATGTTACCCGTAATGCTCCCAGGTCTGTGTAGGACAAAGGGAACTCTGCATCCAAAAAAGTGATACATATGGTTTTAATTGCTTTTCGCAGGAAAGTCAGGGTCCAATGTAAAGAAAAATTATTCCAAACCCCAGCTTGCAAACCAGGTTTTCATGTGAAAATTTCCAGTAAAAAAGCAGCAACAGATGTAGCTGTGGCTATAAATTGGCTTGGGATATTTTTTTCAGTCTGTCCACTCCCAATCAACTACCATCCACTTCTGCCTAATCAACACTAGTTTTACTTAGTGCAGTCAAAGCTTCCCTCACAAAATCTCTTCCCAGAAAGAATCAGCTGTACTTATAGCAATGTCCAATATCTTCCTTCTCCTTCAGTTCTCTTTTTAAAAAGTTGTATATGCCTGATTCTGTTTCCCTTTAATTCCTGAAATCATAGATTTGATATACAGTATCATTTTAAAATAAGGTGGTGACATACAGAAATACAGAAAGCTACTGCACAGCAACGAAGCTGTCTCTTCTGACGCTAAGAAGAGCAAAAGAAATCGACTTTGAATGCCTATAAAATATAACCAGTGTTTTCCTAATTTGATTCCTTGGTCTTGGCTACAGTCAGGCATAAGGCACTTACAGAAACCGTATGCACAGCTTTACTGCCCTCAGAATAAATGCTACCTTTTCTTAAATAAATTAATCTAAGAATTTCCACAGGTGAGGAGTATCTGCTGTTATGTCCTCTACCCTTCCAACTACCTGCAATGTGTTTAATTCTGCATGGGAACCACACTTCTGTGAGGGGAAAGGAAAGGAATGTAGACTATGCAAAGCTAAATGTTGGGGCCAGTGTAAAGGTTAGCAGAGGATATGAGAAGAAACATTTCAAACTTAAAGAAAGAAGAAAGATGATGTGAGAGATAACAAAGATATTAGCATAGAAACAACAAGGTAAATATTTTATTACGAGTGAAAGATAAGTAAGCACACCAGAATGAAATAAAAATAATAAAATATAAATAATAAAACCAACAATAAACAAACCTGCCTAGCTTCTTGAAATTTTACAAAGTGCTGACAACTAAATTTATAGAAGATAGTTCCTACTTGTTAAAAATTTCCTGTCAAACTATAAATGTAAATATTTTCATTTTGTCACGATTCACAGAAGGTCTGAATTGTTAGCATCTGTGATGGATACAGAATAAGCCACTATAGCACAAATTAAAATGCTAATACACTTTGTGGTTGCAAGCAGCCACTACAAAATGGCATCTGAATGAACTCCCTCCAGAACAAATCTTTCCTTGTATTTTCAATAAAAGTATGGATGTGATGGTTAAAGTATGGAGTGAAGAAAAAAATTTTGATAAACATGCATTTATTCATGCTTTTGTTCTTCTGTGAATGCATTCTTTAATTGCTACATTCTTGGGGCTGGGATTATACATTTTCAGGTCCTTTATATCTGTTTTTCTGATATATTATTAAATATGTTCAGAATTTAGACTTTCAAAACAACATTCCATTTATAAGCAAGGAGTAAAAAAAAAAAGCTCAGCACGAGAGAGCTTTTCACATGAGAACACCTGAACAGAACCTTTAGTTCAACAATGTTTTTTCTGCCATCAAAATTCTTGGTAGTCATGTCAGTAACAAAAGGCAGAATTTGTCAGTTTGAAACTGAACTCAGGGAGTATTTTACATTAAAAGATAGCCCAGAATTGATCTGATGAGTTGTACAGTCCAGCAAGCTGAATCAATAGCAGTGATATACTTAAAGATAATCTGAGAAATGGTTTTTGCAGTTCTTCTTAAGTAAGTTTGCACTCTGTTCTCTTAAGGCTTAGAATAAAAAGCAAGAAAAGAAAGGAACAGACAAAATTCCCAAGGTTTTCAGATACTTTTCACGTCATCATTTCAGGTTCTTTAAGGGCCATTCACAATCTGCTACAATTCAATTACTTAAAATTGAGAATCCTACCCATGACTCTATCTTCAGTCTGAGAGAAAAAAGTCTGAGTTGCCAACACTTAGGTTGTTAACTATGCATTTTCAGTTGGTTTTAAAGCACAGGTAATCAAATTAATAGATGTTGGCATGAAAAAAAACCAAAGCAGCCCAACACAGCTGTCTTTAAGGTTGTTCAAGAAACATTCCAGTAAATTTAACATACTTTAAAAAGGAAATTCCTGGATGTAACTGGTGATATCCAGCTCTTTGGAGACTGCAGAAACATGTATCCTCTTGAGCATTAATTTGGCTGGAGGTTGGAAATATCAACAGTTTATGGACTAAAGCACAAGAAAAAAGAAATCTTGTTTATATGAACACAGCAGCCATCAGATATTTGTTAATGTTCTAAAAAGGGCTCCCAAAGTTCATTTAAAAGTACATAAGCCTTTCTGCTCCTTTTTTGAGAAAAGGCATGTTTCCTCTGTATGTGATGACAAGGATGTACTGGAAAGGTTTTTTGGTATCTACAAATTGCTCCATGAAGAACAGCAGCATTGCCTCCATCATGCCCTCAGAGAGAGGCTGCTTATCACTCAACTACTGGGATTTGCCTAAAAAATTGTAACACTAAATTTTGCAATACATCCCTGCTATTACTTCCATTTTCTGTGCCTCTGGTTCTCCTCTTTGTCTGCCTCCGCATTAACATTTAAATGTCCATTGTCCTACTAGGAAAGTGTAACACAAGAGGAGACTTTGGATCTGAAAATAAAACAGGTCTGTGGGCAAGTGTCCGATCCTTGTGCTTTACAGTCACCAGGGCCAAACATTCAAAATTACATAATAACATTATGTTGTGCAGGTTCTACAACTGCCCCATATCACCTCTGAGGCTGGTGGTTTAGTATTTAGGGTTGTCTACAGGATTTCTTGGGTCAAAGAGCAGCAGAAGCCAGACGAGATACTTTTATATCAGGAAGGTTTCAGGGTCAAAAATTGGGGAAGAGGACCAGGCTATCTTTTGTCCATGGGAATCCATACTGACTGCCAGGCAAAGAAGAAATATTGCTCCAATACCTACACATTTTATTTTAAGACAATTCCTCAACTCAATGCTTCTTTTTTTTTATCTCAATACAGGCATTTTCCTTAACCTGAGATGAAAATAAATATCTGAAAAGAGATAATAATGTCCTATAGTCTAAAGGAAAGTCAAAAAGACTTGTCCTTCACCTGTCAGGAAGGTTTGGCTTAAAGAACCTCAAAATTTTGCAAACAAGTCAAGTGTACAAATACATACATTTTGAACTCTTCCTTTTATAAAATCAAATTTCTAGACATCTAAAAAGTGTGTAACTTCACCATCTCACCACCAGTGAGATCTTCTGATGTGAATGCTCCTAAAGTCAGCATCACGCCTGAGAAATTCTCTGAAACCCACTGTTAATAAAAGCCATGGACTGAAGTACACTAAGAAAGTGCTTAATTTCTCTCATAAATGATTGAAAACAATTTACCGAACAAAGGAACAGAAGCAGTTCAGTTAATTACCACCAAAATAATTCCAAAACGTTGATGTTACCCTGGGGCAATAACAGAGTGGCTGAAATGATGACAAATTTGCATTTGTTCTACTGAAATAAAGAATTCAAATTCTGATTCTGCTACTGTGAACACTTGGTTGTGGGATCTGACTAATTTCTGTAAATAAGTTTCAGGACATCTGTGGGGTGACCACTTCCCAATTTTTTTCTTTCTTCTAAAAGAAATAACCTTATTTTTTTAAAAAAAAGAAGGTTTTCCATGATTCACAATGATTTTATATTCCAAATATTTATTTACTTCCAGAGCATACTTCAATTATCCAAACTTGATTTTTCCTTCTTACTTTTTAAACCCATGGTCTTCATTACCACATGTACAGCAACATTAAAGAATTTACTTTGTTCTTCTGTTATACTAAAAAAAAAAAAAAAAAAAAAAGACAAACCAGTCCTTACTGGTTTTCTTTCCTTTCTTTTTAGTTATCACTCTCTATTCTAACAACAGATTTTTTCTTTCCCTGATTTTCTTTCCTATCTGAAAAACCTAATACCATAGCATAGCATAATTCTCTATCGCTCATGTGGCTGTAACAAAATACAGTGGGAAATATTTAATTTTATAGCTTCATAATTAAGATAAGAAAAGCTGAATGAAGAATTGGTCCTATAAAACGAAAGAAAACCAAAGAAAGATTTGTAATTAGCATGAACTCATAAAGATGCTATAAAGAAAAAGTGCATTTTTGTACATTATAAAACATTCTCCTAAGGCCAATGCAAATTAATATTTACAAATTGTTCTGAACCTTTTTTATAAGTATACAATAGTTCACTTGTTAACATTGACATATTTATCTGGCCTCTCCCAGTTGTAGGAAAAAATTATGTCAATTTTCCCTCAGACTGCCTTCTTATTCTGTCACACACATTATTTCATGAAACATGAATCCAAATGTTCTGTTTCTTTTCAATTTCCTTTCACCACAAATTCCAGAGTCCCTCTCTTCATGGCTTTTAGTAACAATTCAGCCTTTCTAGTCTAATGGCAAAAACTCAATACTGCTGTCTTTAATCAGGCTACTTTTCACTTGAATGTCTTCAATACCGAAGATTCAACCCTTTGTTAGAACTACTTTTTTTTCCAGGTCAGATGTTATGTCTGTGATTCCACATTAAGGGTCTACTCTCATAACAAACAACAAGCCTTGACAAGATGTCCGAAAAACAGGGACACAGAAGGAAAAAAATAAAATAGATTTTTATTAAATAGATTTTATTAAAGAATCTTTTAAAAGTGCAGTAATCAAGTAGTCAAGCACTTCTAAAAGACTCAGGTGATTTGGTACTCAAATATGGTCCATTACAATTCAAGTAACTATAATTCAAAGCTAACCCATATTACTTGGAAAAGCAAAAAATAGTGATGTTTAACTAATTAGAGGGAGTAGAGTATGTTTGTCTCTTTCCTTTCCAAATCAAAGATCCATTGGTTAATTGGTTCAAACTGTCTATGACCACAGGTTTATATCAGACTTGTGACAGCTGAATGGAGGAAGGTCCAAAGAAGCTGCGCTCAAATTATGATCACAAAACTGACATGATCCTGACACTTCCTATCCTAAGGAGCTCACTAATAGAAGATGTGACAGACTGTACAAATAAGGGGACACCATTTACTCATGCACTGAGGACATATACAAGATTTTTTGGATTTTCTTATTTCACGAGCTGCGGCTTTTGAATGGCTTGTCCTGTGGGCAGCATACTGCAAAGTGTAACCTCAACCACAGGAGCCACAGTACACAGGCACATCCCTCTGAAAGTAAAGAACAGATAATCATTTGATGAGAAGAAATAGCTGCCTTTCACATACTGCAGAAAGGCAAGCCCCCAGCCTGTGATGGATTTTGATCCAGGCTGAATAGGCAGCTCTTACTGTGTGTCTAACCCATCTAAGAGCATCCTTGACTGGGAAGAACAACCTCCCTTGATTAGCCATGTCTCTTGATCCCAAGGAATGAAATACTCCAAAGAAACACTATATACCACCAGAAACTCCACATATGAATAGAACATAGTAGCAACCAGTATGTAAGAGACATAAAAAAGCCTATACTACAAATTGAGAATAGCATAAGTAGTGGACCTCAGAATAACTCAACACAAAACAGGGACATTGTCTATTCCATTGGATTGTGTATGTCATGGGATTCTGCTCCAGAAGAACCAGATGTTTGGTATTAATGCAGATACATTAAGCTCAAAATTGGTTACATAATGAACAGCACTGCCAATTCAAATGTGTTTATAAACACAGAGGTTATGCTGAAAGATACACAGGGATTTAGAAATGCTATGTATATTTGTGTATGATTCTCTGCATTTCAACTGGCCTCAAGTGTTATGCTTTGATTAATCCCTATAAATCAGATTTTCAAAACTAAGGATAATTTACAGTAACAGCAACCACAAAAATGATACTGGGAAAAAAAGGTTTACCTATGGAAAATACTTATTTCTTTAAAACTGGGGATCCAGCTCAGACATCTTTCTTTCTGCAATAAGGCCTTTCTAAGGACACAGGTGTCAGGAACAGATTTACTTCAACAGTGTCAATACCAGCAGAAGATTAGGAAAATCATGATAAATATGGCCCTTCAGTATTCAAAATGTGTAGCACCTCACAGAACCACTAGCAAACAAAACCACAGTTTGTGTCTTAAATGAGTAGGACAACATACTGTTTGAAAATCAGCTAATCTCTTCTGGGTTTTATCTAACCAGGTAGCCTGTAAATCTGTTCATATCAGACTATTACTTCATGGGATATAAGCAATATTATTTAAAATCACATCTCACCACACTCATCCTGTCCCAAGGGATCATCAGGCAAAACAGGAACACAGATGAAAACATTTTAGAATAACCCACAGTGGAGAACTACATACCAGTTTCTTAAGGTGGTACACAAATTACACCTCTCAGTCATTGGTGTGCAAACAGACTTGATTTGCAGTAGTCTAAAATTCTTGCCCTATCATGGGAATTGGTTGCTTTAGCACTGAGTTGTAAAATCAGGTATATGATCCTAATGTATAACCATAGATCCTTTTCATGCATTGATAATTACTGGCCAGTTAATTTGTTTATATAGTTGCAGTTTTGGAACAGCAAAAATTAATGGTTCCACTTTCCCACATTCTCCATTGCCAAAGGTATTTTCATATATTTAAAATGAAGGAAGAAAAAATAAATATAGAACTCTGGAAGCTGTCTTGGACTAAAAAGAACTCCTGAGGTCAGTGCTATATTAGAAACATGACTCTCACGAGGTAAAGAATTAAGGCAAAATAAGTGACATATTGTAACCAGGTTATTGTACTTAGATCTGATCCTAAGGATGAAAAAGTAAAAAAAATCAATAACCTTGAAGACCACTATTAAAAGGTATAGAATTTGTACAGATTCATATAAGAAGGCTGTAATGGAATATACCATGATTCCCCATTTCCTATTAAAAGAGTAAAGGGATATTTGAAAAGACCAAGCACCTATTTGTTGCAATGTTTAAGCAGATTCTCACATTTCCAATCCCCTGTTAGAAACTAAAGTGCCAAAGTTCCTGGTATATCTTAATAAGACTGTGCAATTGAATTCATCTCCAGGTGAACAGATGGGAAGGAAATATTCATCTCACAGTGAACAAATGGGAACAGAAAGGAAGAGAAATACTATGCTAGGAGTGCTATTCAGTTCTTAGGGCTTCCCAGAAGACCAATGTCTGAGTAGTGTACTTAGAGCCAAGAAGGATTTTCACAATATACATCCAGGGGGTGCAAAACTCTGTGTGACAGGACAAGTCCATTGCTCTGATCGTCCTTCTCAGATACTTGGAAGTTTCAAAATAATACTGTGGCTAAGAAAACAGTTTTGTGTGTTTTCTCCAGACAGACAGATCTGAAGCACATGTGATCCAACATGTCCACAGTCACTGTTAGTCACATTAACAAACTGTTAATGAATAGGGAAATCAGGACAGTCAAACATCAGATGAGCCTTCCAGCTCTTCTGCTTTGGGGACCATGGAAGAGTTGCTCAGCCCTCACAGAGAATTAAGTCTGGAGAGTACCCACTGTGCTATTTTAATTCCTTTTACTGTAAATTTTGTACTATTCTAATCTGGAGCTAAACTAGATGTAAAAGTGATGTTAAGCACTCTATTTGGAATAAGATTGAACAGATTTATTAATGGATAAAGTTCCATGTTCTGTTGATCATACAAACCCAACTAAAATTTAACCCAGAGTTTTCAGCATATTCAGCCACGAGTTCCAAGGCAGATTTGTTTAACAGAACCTGTTTTGTCTCTCCATCTCCCTGGCATCCTATGAATGTACAGTACACCTTGTGCACTGAGATCTGTGTATGACTGAGAGTCTCAAAACTGTACCCTGTCTAGCAGGTACGGACAGAGGCAGAGGCTTCCTATTTACCTTGATCCAGAAAAAAGCTACAGCCTCACTTATTTACATATGCACAGCTTAACTGAAATCAGTGCAGCTCCCCCTGTTTGCTCAGGCTAGGAATAGGGGCTAAGATTTATACTATAATAAGCCTCCAAACGCCTTAGCTCAGCTGTGCAAACCCACTTTTACCAGACACACTGATCACTGATTCCTTTTTCAAGCATTAGGCTGTGCCTAGACAAATGACCCCATTCTGCCCCCTTGCTTTTACTTAGAATTTGCTGCTAGCAACCCAAAACTCCCTCCCACCATCTCTTACTCATGTTTCTGGCACCAGGAATCCCAGATCCACTCTATAAAACTCCACCCATGTCAAAGACCTACTCTGAGTGTTCCGACTTGGCTTCAAGCCAAAAAGATTATTTTGCAGGAAACGGACAAAACTGGAACATATTTTCTATTTACACTGATAAAGCCAGTCAGATGGAATATATTAAAGAATTTGCTGGTGGTAAATTTAATTTTCTAGTAACTGCATCACCTGAATGGGAGCAACAGAATTTCTCAATTATAGTGGTTTTATCTGTAGTCCTGTTTCTTACAGATTTTATGACCAAAATGATGAGACAACTTCAACACTGCTTGATGCTGTAGAGCTCAAAATCAAGCTTATGATCTTCTGTGGCTTGGAGTGAAACTGCATTCAATTTTAAATTATCTATGATAAGAAGTATTTGCTAGTATACTTGTCATCGTTGCTCTGTTTACAGCAAGAGTAAAAGGGTTTTTTTCTCAATAATTAATTCATGTTTACAGATGCTGAATTTTAATTTTCATGTATATCAATAATTAGAAAAAGTGAAATGCAATATATGCAATAGAAGATTTGACTTTTTAAGAAATAAATCATGGTCCTTAGGAAAAAGATGGAGCTACTGAGACAAAATGTAGTCATTCTTCGTAACTTATTTTAGACATGTTACTGAATAAAGAATTTTAAATTTTCCAGATTAATTTCTAACATTTCTGTCTACCTGTATAGCTAAAAGTAATTTAAAATATTGTAAGACATACACTAGTGGGGAAAAAAAAAAAAAAAAAAAAAAAAAAAAAAGAAGGCAGGAAAAAGAAAAGCCAAGAAAATACTATTAAGCAGTAAAACCTCCAATACCCAAACCTTGGAAACAATAAACAAGTAAAGTATATTCATTGTTCTACAACTAAGTATTGAGGGCCTACAAATATCAATAACATCAACCAGCAGGACTAGCAACCAATCTGTTATATTTTTGTGATGGTGTTAGTGGTCTCTATTGTGTTGATATCTTAGATTTTCATTTCCAGCTTAATAGCTGAACTTGATTTTATTAAATACTTGCATTATATGTTTTCTTTTTTATGACTTTTTGGCTCTCAAAGAATAAAAAGAAGTGTGTTAAGGCCCCTAGCGACCTGTTCTTACTACATTGCTATTTCCAGCTGGTTTGGTTGTGGGTTTGATTTGTTGGGTTCATTGTTGAGGGTTTGTCTTCTGTGTTTTGTTGGAAACAATGATCTAAACATAAAATCTCTATTACAAGCATGAAGATGACAGAGAGCTTAGTAGTACCTAAATAATTAAAGACTTTAAGCAACTTGGCTACTGCTACAGTATAACCTACCAGGTTAAACAACTGCAACTCAGCAAAATTTATTTTATACTGACAAATAAAAAATAACGCCTTTGAAAATATAACTCTTGTAATAAGAGAATAAAAACTAAAGCTTGGAAGGTCTTCACAGGGCACAACTAAAACAATATAGACTGCAGGCCCCCAAATAAACTCCTGTTGGACGGGGAAGAAGCCCAGCCACAGCAGCGTGGCTCCGTGCCAGAGCCAGACTAACCTTGGCACAGAACTGCTGGGAGAGACAATCTGGTCACCAGCAAGTGAGACTAATCTAACATTACACCACCACCGTAAAAGGGTTACAAATTTATTTTTCTCTCCTTCTGGCCGGGAGGCAGCTGCAGTGCTCCTCGTGGGGACTTGGATCAGCTCGGCGATTCCGATGGAGGCAAGGGCGGTTTTATTTTTACCGGGGTAGATTTGGTCAGACGAGCAGACTTTATTCACCATGAGAGTGCAGGAGCCAAGGCAGCGGGAGAAAAGGGAATGTCTGGCTGTGGCTGAGGCAAGAACAGCCCGTTCCCTTCAGCAGCAGCAGCAGCAGCAGAGGCTTTGACCAGCTCCTAAGCCAATAAATAGCTTACACTGCTTCCAGAACCACATCAAGACAAACACGCTGCGCAGCAGTGCTTGGAGACCACTGCCATAACATGTGTTTCTGATGTAAAGCTGTGACCAAAAAGGGGAAAAAAGAGGGTAGTGCAATACAGCAGTCACTGGTTGTATACAAAGAGAAACTGCAAATACAAGTGAAGAACTGGCTACACCTTTACACAGTGGTAGAAGGTTACCCACCAGTTCTGGCTCCCTGAGCTCAAGCCAGAGAGGCAGTCCTCACATTTAAGTCTTTAGAGAGAATCTATTTTTCCAGGCTAAACTTAGGATTTTAAGGAAATCCCATTGGATTCCCAGCAAGTCTATGTAAAATTGATCATGCACATTCTGGCCTAATTGATAATTTTTTCCACGTTTTATTACTCCTTTTAATTTCTGCAGGGTGGAAAGAAGGAATTAAAGGAAAAACCTTAATTCCTTTATAATTCTACATATTGGTCACCAAGTACTGAAGAATTACTGCTCCTAGATAGCTGCCTGTGTGCATTGGTTGCCCATGGGGAGTCATGGTGATCCCCCCACGTATAATCAGATGGGATGCATGCCACAAGTCTGACAGACAGGAAGGAAGGGAGGAAACAAATCATCTCCCTTTTCAGCATGCATGATGGCACACCTGCTGAGATCATCCTAGCAGACTAATCACCTGGCACAAACCTCAGAAACTGCTAATGTTCTACTCTCTGCTGTCTTCAGCTGCTGTAAAAAAAAAAAAATTCATACAAAGTTGCCAGTCTTAGCATGCAGAGGTAGGTGAAATTTCACTGGGTGAAATTTAACAGATGTGACATGCAAGGTCCCAATGAGACTAAATGGTTTATTGATCCTTTCCAGTCTTAAACATTAAGAAAGCCAGACCCTGGGTGCACAGCAGACAGATCTGAATTATGATGAATCCCCAGGTGAAAACAACAATTGTGGCTAATGACAACTGGGGGGTGGAGGTGGGGAGGAAAAAAAATCAATGCAATAAAAAATAATTTCCACTTTAAGTAATTTCATTTGCCTGAGCATGCAGCCAGATGGATCTCAAAGAGTTTGAGAAGCTCTTTGCTGCCTGTACACTTAGAGGTGTACATGGAGATATGAGTACCATCAGGGGGAATCATAAACCACTGAGTGTCCCTTGCTTCCTCTAATGACATTCATCAAATTAAAATAGCTGAGTCACATGCAGAGGCACAGGGGACAGAAAAAGACTGAATAAATGCCAGTCTGGTTTGGTTCAACATGCATGAATTAAGAAAAAAAAATTAAACCAGAAAAGGACAATTTCTATAAACATTTTCCTTGCCCCTGTTTTGGCATCAGGCAGGCCATGGACTGCTCTTGCTGCATTTGTACAGGATTGAGCATAACAATGTCCTGGCAATGCAGAAATCCCTAAGGCCTGCTGTAATATATGTAATGAGTGGTAATGCAGTCTCCTGCTGTTTCCTGAGTCTCGAGCTGCTGCACTGACCTTCTTCTCTTGATACTGCACATGTCAGCTGGCTCCATTTGCTTCTGGAATTAGCATTAAAATGGCAATCCTTAGAGATTATGCTACAGCCACAGCAATGACAATGGAGATTTTAAAATATTTTCTAGGGGGTTTCAATTGCATATTTTAAAAAATATGACACTTTTCTTATGAACATCAGAAGCAAAGCTAAAACTCAGTTTTCTTTAAAGATAGTAAAGGATTACTTTTAGAAATTTGTGTCAGGAGATATATTTCTCCATCTCCATCTCTTGTTGCCAAGACAGCTTGTGGATGTATTTCTCAGAGCAATGCCATTAACGAGATTTTATTGCGAGTTTATCTTAATTAAATGAATGGATGGTTTTTCCTTTCTAAAATAACTGCCACAGACATGAAAATTCTTGCAATCTTTCGTCAGATATTAAAATAAAAGTCAGTGTAGATTAGTTTAAAAATCTGATCAGTACTTCTAAGACAGGTGGAAGGAACATACTATTTGATAAACAATAATTTTCAGGTACTGAAGTGACTGGCTAATGGAATTTTGCACAGGCATTGCATGTTGGAGGATTCCTGTCATGCTATATGTCAAAGTTGTTATATATTAAATCTAATTCCTTCTATTGAACCAAACTGCATTTCCTACATTTTTATCGCCTGCCCTTTACCTGAAACTCAGTAGGAAATATTGTCACAACAGATTTATAAGACCACGTGAAGGTTGAGGGAGAAATAAGATTAAGAAATAGCACACAACAAAACCTTTAAAATAGAATCTTTTTTGTTCCTAGATGAACCTTATAATTTAAAACTCGGAAATCTATTTTAATCTGTATGTTTATATTTCTTTTTTCTGGTGAATATATATATTTGGATGTTTTTTCATATATTTATGATATCTGGAAAATGAAAGCAAGCACACTGAGTTTGCACGACAAAATATTAACAATTTAAAGAAATACAGTGATGCAGTTAAGTACTACACTTACTGAATTTTTTTAATACAATCACCATCATGTTGCCAGCATGTAAAACCTAAACCTAAACTATTTCCTAGTTGAGTAGCAGAAAAAATGAATATTTCTAGATGAAAAAAAAAGTATAATCTGGCAAACAGAAAGATAAAGTCCAATTGCTGAAGTTGTAATTGGACATATTCAGTCCAGAAAATAGAGAATGCTCCACACTCAAGGAATGTAGTAGATTCTCCCTCATTTTAAATCTTTTAATTAAGACTGGATGTCTGACATATTCAGTCCAGAAAATAGAGAATGCTCCACACTCAAGGAATGTAGTAGATTCTCCCTCATTTTAAATCTTTTAATTAAGACTGGATGTCTGTCTTTAAGATATGCCCTAGCTCAACCACAAATTGCAGGTTGGATGTTGAAATTACTGAGTGACATTCTAAAGCCTGTGTTACTCAGGAGGTTCATTCCTGGTCTACATTTCCACTGAGATGAAAGGCACTCTAAGTAGCACCTAATTTGATTTCTGTGAATTTTGAAGTCAATGCATGTTCTCAGGGGTCAGAAGGAGAGAAAGGATACAGGCACACAAACTGCAGTCTCTCCTGGATGAACAGGGCATTTTACCTTTCTTTAATGATGACCCTATTCTGATTGTAGTGGCAGTACCTATGCTTTAGGAAACATATCAGTTCACAAGAAAAACTAATTCACAGCATTTTTAAAACAGGAATACATGTTACTTATCTGATTTTTAATTGTGTCATTCAGACACCATCTCAATTAACTACTCTACCACATTGTGAAATATTAGAGCAATATTGCTACTTTAAAAACCATGGGATTACAAGTCTCAATACTTATTTGTTGGTATGCATTTTCTTTTCCACTAACAGAAAACAGCATTAAACTGGATTTCTAATAAATGCATGCAAGACACAAAGATCATGATCTCTTTCTATACAGTGCTGAGTGTGTTACAGAAAGAACATTCCACACAATAGCTCAAAAGCATCTCAACAAACTGATGGCAAAAATAAAAATGTATTTAAAGACTTGAGAGGAACCATTACGCAGAAGTATGCACACACCCCAAACTTTCCTCCGCTAAGACAAGAGATGGAACCACCATGAAAACTCTCTGAGTGCCAAGGGCAGAAAGGAGAGGGTTTGCCTGGACTGCACAAGTCCAGTGGCCTTATTTACATCCACAGACAGGCTGAGCTTTGAGCTTTAGGCTGAAGCTCAGAACTCCCATCCCTTATTAAAGGCTGGCTGTGGCTCACGGAGCCCGCAGAGGCCACGAGGCCGGAGGGGATCCCGGCTGGGCTGACTCAGCTCTGAGCTGTGCTCATGCTGCCCTCAGCCCCACAGGTACAGCACCCTGCTGTCCCCTCCACTCCTGTCCTCTGCCTGGGGGCTGGCACCAGGCTGGCAGCTCATCCCTATTCAGCTGTCAGAAGGATGTGGAGCCAGGATAAGCAGTGCCAGTCTTGCAGGGAAAGGCAGGAGAGCTTGCCCATGCAATCAGCAGCACTGCAGAAACAAACAGCTCAGGATAACCTGTTCTCCCAGGTTACCTTCCCATGCTGCTCGCCAGCCCCTGTAGCTCATCTCTGTCTGAGCCACTGCAGCCCAAAAGCCCCCATTTTCATCCTGTCCATCCAGCATTTGTTTGTTTCTTTTCCCTGCTGCTGTCCATCTCTGGCCTCTGATTATTACTATATCAATCTCTGAAATATCCAATGGTGGGGCACAGGGACAGACAATCTGCTGTCCAGATGAAGGAATTGTAAAGAGAATGAAGAAGGTTCAGGGTTGACCGTGTCTGCAAGTCCTCAGCCCTGGCCCAGCCTGTGTGGACATGCACATGCCAACACTGTCCCCAGCCCTGGCCAGCCCTCCCAGACTGTCCCCAGTGCCAGCAGCCCCTCCCAAGCCCAGGGCCATGGGACCCAGCCTGCCAGGAGCCAGGGGCTGTGCAGAGCATCTCGGCCCTGAGGGCAGAGCTCCCACACCATGAGCAATCAGCCTGTGCAAAGCTGCTCCACTGATGTGAAAGATGCACCGATGTCTAAGTAATTTAAACATCAATTTAATTACTCTCCTTTGGGAAGTAACTGCATGGTGATGGAATGATCTAACAAGTTTCTCTCTCCTCTGTGAGCCTTTGGAAGGAAAAGCATTTTATTTTAAAATTCTTGCTTGCCAGTGCTATGATATTATCACCTCTGATCTTTCTTACGTCACCAGCACCATTTCCCTATTCCTACTCAACTTCTAACTAAGATGTCAAAACTGTAATTTTCACCAATAAATAAAAATGCAACGCATTTTTAAATGGCAGAATTACTCATTAACTTCACAGACTCCCTTATCTACCACTGAATGGCCATCCCTGAGCTGTCTGAGATCGCCTTAGGGAGTTGCTCCACTGTCAGCTGAAGTCACAAAGTCTTTGAAGTCCTTCTCTTGTAACATCAAGTTAAAAAGAAAACATTGCCTCCAAGGAATTCTAATTACAGTATTTCATTTCCAGGAACATAGTTTTATACTGACCCAAATGGTTCAAGGTACACACATCTTTTTCTTGTCACTATGATAAATTAATAAAGCAAAATGTATTTTAAATATTTCCCAGGCCAGAGGGTTTTAAATATGTGGTTACAAAATTAAAAAATCAAGGTCAGAAATCATCTCCAATAAAAGAAATTATACTGTAATGAGGATTAAAAATGAGGTCATTCATCCGCTTTGCAGTTCTATTTACAGTGTGTCTAGGTAGACTATTTACTAAAATGGGTGTACAAACAGATTAATGGGAATGGAAAAGAATACAATAAAATCAGTAATAAGGGGAATGTCAAAAGTTTGGGTTACAGTTTTTGTTGCTATAGCTAAATACTAAACAGTTAAACAGGTTGTATAATGTTTTATTTCTTTATGAAAGGCTACTTTATCCTTTTTTTAAACTACAATCAGATAACAGAAATAAGTCTCACTAAAATCTACATTCTCTAATTTGGTAGTTTGGAAAGCATTTCTGGGATTTTTGCCTTTCTGAATAACTCAAAGAAAAACATTTCATTAGATCTTCAGCAATGACTGTGTGGACAGGTTCTAGTGAACAGAAGTAAAAGTTCCCCCTGAGAAAACATTATTCCTCTTTGGAAAATTTTGACCACTGACTTTAAAAGAAGTGATTCAGTGTCATGTACTTCACAATCAGTTTTATGAATGTGGCAGAAATACAAAGAAGACTGAATTAACCCTATACACCAGTAATCTATATTGTTTATGTTACCAGACAGCACTCTAATTTTTCTACAGGGAGTACTTAGTGTTAAATTATAAAGCAATAATTTTTTTACATAGAAATCCTACTGGGAAATGATATGAGCTGAGTATTAAAGAGGCAGTATGTCTAACTGATTAATCGTACCAACTTAAGAATTCCAAGTTGCCTGCATTTAACTGACTGAGAAATGCACATTTCACTGTATTTTTAATGCTGTATTAATCTCCAGTATTTCCATTTACCCAGGCAGTCAAATTAAACATTTTGGAACAGTGCAGTGATAGATATATCTTAGAATTGCATTAAGGATACTCCCTGCAGTGAAAGCTTAAGTATTTATTAGGAACTCAGGTGCAACAGAAAGAACCGATTAACTAAAAGGCAAAAGCTTTGACTACTTTTTGGAAAGGAAAAAAGGAAAGCAACAGGAGACAATGGGATGTGCTTAGTTATAGTTAGTTTCCACTCATATGACAAGTTACTTACATGACGAGTTCTGCTGAGCATACCCAGCTCCCTGAAAATTCCATCTCACTCCCACTATTCTGGTCTTAAAACCTGAATCTGCCTGGGTATAACAAGAAGTCATTTTTGTTTCACAAATTTGAGAGATTTAGGAACAAAACTTCTCTTTACCGCCCCCCTGCCTCAAATGGGATTGGATATCAGCAGGTATCCTTTTCAGAGAAAATGACATGCAGAAGAGCTGTGGGACAGCCCTGCACAACCCAGATCACAGACAGAACAAAGTTAGAAGTAGACAATGGAGAAAATTAAGAAGAAAATTGGAAAAGTTTAGCAATCTCTGTTTTTGGAGACATTTTCCTACATAGATGTTCATGAACCCAGGTGTAAATGGCCCACTAATCATAAATTCTCCCCAAATTCTGACTTCAGCAGGTGGCAATGTTTACCAGCTATGATATATCCATATTATTTAGATGTGCTCCTATGTATTTATGACCTTACTAACCAAAAAAACCCCATATTTGAAGAGTAATATTTCATAAAAGAATAGCGGAAAGTAAATCAACAAAACCAGCAAATTTCCATCAGCTTTGTAAAAGCAATAGTTCTTTTCATCTCTCCCCTCCATACTGTTCTCACAACTAAAGAATTCAGTAAATATATCCATGTTTCACGCGACTTTGTCATAAATTCAAAAACTCTGGTTGTCTCCTGAAACACCTTAAACACTTTAATCAGTTAGTCTGGCAGGGTTCTAGCTGGAAATTGAGCTTTGCCATCATACTTCAGAAAATATTTCAGTTAAATATAGAGCTAAAAAGAGAGCGGAAAAGGATAACTTAAAAGTCTAGATGCGTCTTTAGAGGAAAAGAAGCAAGGCTGCTTTAAAGAATGGGTAAGACTGAGAGGGAGACATGATAAGCCCTTGTTTATGCAAAAAATTACATTCCTGCAACTTGGTAATATATCAGGGATGTTCCAGTTTGTTTAACACCGCTGGGAAGTTTTACTTGGACAGTTATTTGTTGGGAGATTTGGGAGCAGACCTGATGGGAAGGGTAGAAGACAAGTTACCTTACACCTCCTGTGTCTTATTACAAAGCATGCTTCATCCAGCTAGCGTGCTAAATGTGAAGAGCAAAATTATTGTACAGCCAAACTTATTCTGGATGACATCCTCAGATGTAAAAACCTCTGCTTTTGATTTGCTTCATTTCAATTCTGCAAGTTCAAACTTTCTGTCAGAATGACCCATTGAGGCTAAGTCTTATTGGAGGTATGGATTAGAAGAATGATCCAAAAATGATGCCATAGAATGAATTAGACCTTGGAATTGTGTAATGCAGAAAATGTGGCTTCTGTGACATTTTCTTTAAGTGGTTTTTATATTTACTTTGAATCACAGACTAAAAAAAAAAAATTACCTATAGCCATATTTTTTTCATAAACAAGTAACTGATAAGAGTCAGTCTCAACTTCCATAAACTGCATCCCATAATACTTTGCAATGACTCCAAGTAAACTCAGTTTTGTCTGTCATTACAGTATCTGGAGACAGGAGATTGGCTTTTTTTGTGTTTCTTTCACTCATTTTTTAATTTATTCTGGATGAACCTGAAGATATATCAGCAAGTTAACAGATGTTAAATGCTAATTTCAGATGTTTCACAATAGTTTGAAAAATCACTATATTGAAAGGTTTAACAAGTTTTATGCAGAGAAATACGTAATGCAACAGACCTGACAGGGATGAGAATTCCAAAGACTTTCTTCATATTAGAAGTCATTATGGCAGAGAATAAACTTTTTCATTACAGATTTGCATGTGCACATATGGGTGTGAGAGTGATTAAAAAGTCCTAAAATATCAGTAATATGATGATGGAAAAACACAGGTCTAGACAAAGATTCCTAAATGAACAATATTGATGTCAATGGTTAGAGTAAAAGCTACCTAAAGAAGTGAATTTTTTCTAAGTATAGGACTATTCCTACAAGGCCCCTTTGCCCATCCAAACCTCTTTTCACTGGGCATTTTCCTATTTATTACTAATATATGATAAAAAGGAATTCATAAGAATAACCAAGTCAAATATGATATTGCTACATCATCCTTTCAGTTAGGGGCTATGAGAAACACACTCTGCGATTTTGCTTAATGCAAAACTCTGAGACACTTCAATGCTAAAGGCACCCCAAAAACATATACAGGGAAAACTTTCCATAATGAAGCCTTAAAATATTGCCATTGCTGCAGGGGATATTCCCACCCTACACGATGCTGTCTGTAAGAACAAGTTCCTACACAGTTCCTACCTATTATAGCTGCAGGACATAATGAGATTTCAAAGACTTGGTGTTGTGTGAGTGATGCTTTCAAACAGAAGCAGAGTTCCTAAAGCAGCGAGGTTTATATGGATAGATTGCCCATCCGTCTGCTTACCTGTCTCCTCCTAATAACTTTGTGGAATACAGTCACTTCCAAACCAGATTTAACATCAAGCCATGGTCTCCAACATAATTATACTCCTACAAGTTCTGTGAAAATGAGCAGCGAGAGCCAGAAAATTCTAAATCAGTGTTTCCAGCAGAAGAGAGCAATTAGAGCTTTCAGGCAGTGGTTGGCTCAGGAATCAGCATGTGCATACATCCATCTCAACAGCCCCATGGCTCACCTGGGCATCACAACACACAGCATTTAAGTGGGGTCACAGGCCCACCTATCCACACGGTGGGAAAGAATCAGTAAACAACCATCAGAATTTGTTTTTCCTCTTTAAACAGTATTTTTGCCTGTGACTGCCTGTAGATTTGGGGTTTTAACAGCAGAACTCTGGATACCAGGGCAGAGCACTCCAGTGTGCAACTCTACTGTTTGCAAGTTTTCCATGATTCTTCTCTACAGCAACCAGGAGAGGCAGAAAATGTCTCTTAACTCTCCCAACCCCTTTCTTTGTTGCTGTAAGAAGCACAACTCCATTCAGAGTAACAGAGTCTACAGCAAATGCAAGGTAAAATTAAATAAACATAAGATATTATTGACATTTACAAAAAAATCAAACCAATAGAATAGTAAGAATATTTTAGGTTTAATGGATTAACTGCATTGTGTCATTGTGCTGTACTGAGCACATGAAATGAGAAAAGGATTGGACAACAAGGAAACCAGAGTCCCTTTCAATGCAATTATACATACAACAGTTCACATCTACCTAGCCCAGTTTTCCATTTCTCTTAATTAAAAGCAATAAATTAGGACGGCCTATCACCATGTTTGTTGGGGGTGTTTTCCAAATAATGTTTTACTAGTTCAGCATCAGTTACTGGACCTCAAAAGGGCATTTTCTGCTACCAAGTTTAATTTCAGATCCCTTCTAAAGCCTAATAAAAGAAGCCTGTGGACTGAAACCTTGCTTATATTCAAAATGTAAAGCAACAAGACTCACAGAGATGGCTACATTTTATCAGAAAAGGACTGGGAAATAATTAAATAGCGGATTTCAGTAAAAGTATTCCTTGGTTTCTAGCATGTCAGGCTCTGTCTTTCCAAAAGACTATGTAGCAAATACCCATAAACTATCCCGGAATCAAATGAGTCTGTCAAACTCATAGCATAAAACATGAGAGAACCCACTTCAGGTCTTGAAAGCAAGAGTCTCATCACTGCAGCACTGTGCCCACAAGGATAATTCTATCCTCTCCATCAGAATACAGATTATTTTAATGCCATACAATACAATCATTGCTGCACTATGCCCCATCACGCAGATGCTATTCAAGGGTTTCTTTTTCTTAACCTAGATTTCATTTTAACCATAATTAAGCAATTTACATTAATAGTAGAAAATAAGAATAGGAAAAAACTCTTTCAGTCAAGTTCAATACTTGTAATACTAATATCCTCTTAAGATAACAGATACAGTTTCATTCAACTGTTGAACTAAACCACTGCTTTACAGCCCACGAAAAACTATCAGCTTAAAAATGTCTGGAGTATCCCTGATTACCCTTTTCTCTTTTCTATCTACACGAAAAAAATCATATCAGGATCTTGTGCTACATTTTAGTTAACTTTTAAATTACTTTTAAATATGCACCATCTCTACCACAGCCATGACTTGGAAATTTCTATTATTAAAAAATACAATGAAGTTAGATTAAAGCAGTAAAATTACTTCATATCTTAGTGATATAGCATCTGAAAAAAGCCTGTTTCAAGAACTTTCAATTATACCTTGCCTGATAAGCCTTTGCAGTAAAAAAATCAGGATTAACGCAGAGAACAGTAAGTAGCCAAAAGAAGTGAATTTGCTCAAGGTGCAAAAAGATCTATGCTACTCATTTGAGCAAACACAGGGCTCATTTAACCAGTCCCTTAATGAGTAAGTGTTCAAAGAGCTGAAACTAGTTTTAGTTATTTGACTCTGGTTACAGTCAAGCAGAGTCTTGTTGCTAAAACCTCAATTACCACTTTGAGAATTGAAGTGTTGAGGGAGGCTTTGTTTATGCCCTGTGCCTTCTGAAGGCTGGCTCTAGCAAGACACTTTCTTCTTCATGGAGCAAACAACCTGGATACAAACAGCAGGACAGTGACCATGGCACTTTTCATGATCCTGTTGGCAACAGCTTTGACTGCTCAATGCTAAATGTCTCGATACACATTCTAACCCTGGGAATATGACATTATGTCATATGGGAATGGGAATATGGGAATATGACATTATGAAATTGCTTTATCAAGCTGAATGTCCTTTTTGCTTCTGGGCTGTCTTGAAAGATTTAGTAGTGACAGTGGTCTAAACATGTGGGAAACCCCTCCCTGCTGAATTTAATAGAAAATATACAAAAGTTAAGAAGTGACCCAAAACATGTACTTTACAGCAGCCCAAAACCAAAACATTGAGTACGAAGGCTGAAATAGGCAGCAAATACAGTACTTGACGACTTGTCAATTAAGCAAATATTTCTACAGCAGTACAATGAAAGCATTTATCTTTTTATCCTAGTTCTCAGATAACCAGTTAGGATGATTTCAAAAGGCAAAATTGCTTTCACACAATTTTTTATGCCATACCCAAGATCATTTCAGTCCTGCTGTAACATACATTCTCTTTTTCAGCTGAAATAGAGCGGTAAAGACAAATAGACATGGACAACAGCTAAAAATACCTGAGCTATGTCTAACAGATATATAAAAATATATGTATAGACAAAGACAGCAAGATTGCTTTAGGTGGTTCTCTGATCCTACCTACTGCTGTAATAAAAATAAAACATCCAAACATTATACTTGTTTTGTCAGAAATAAATTTTGCTGTGCCAACATACACCACAACCCACAAATATCTATCCTTTATGTACTTGACTATACACATAAAACCTGCTTAATTTGAGATTGTTAGTGACTGGATATAGTAAAACTACATTATTTAAGAATATTAAAGAATATCAAGAAAATTTTTAAAACATCTACACATCATCAGGTACATATGTTAGAACTCAGATAGAAAATAAGGTATAATTACAAAGGACAGGGGGAACCTAGATTGATGCCTTGTTATTTTTAACTCCTCTTTGACATCTACTGTTTATACAGTCAGAGTATTTACTACCAAATTAGGATGGAGTTTTCAAAAGCTCTCAATGTTGGTTAAATCTGCTACCACTGAAGTTAATGGGGGCCAGATTCACAGATGGTGTAAATCGGCTTAATCCTATAAAATCCAGCTTTGAGTATTTTATCACTAACTTCACTGAGTACAGATGAGGCCACTGCTGAGTCTTTTGAAAATCCCACTCCTTAATTCTTCTGCACACAGTAAATTTAAAGCCCAGTAATTTAAAAAAAAGACAAAAAAAAAAATCTATGCAAAATAAAACTACTAGATCCAGAGGCTTGTCCTCTCAAAGAGCTGAGGTCTGAAATCCCAGTTTTTAAAGACATACACTATATATATTATTAACAAATAGAATCCTGGCTTTTTCTAAGGGAAGTAGAAATATGCTGACAAATTTACAATCAGCTACACACTTGTGAACTAAATATTCTCAAAGCTATTTGATAAAATCAAGGGAGGGCATCAACAGGTACAATAGCTAGTTTTTGTACTCTCTTCATCTAAGTCAACTTGAGACTGTAATTATAATGTATTCATCTCATGATGAAACTGCACAACTGAAAATATTGGTTCACTTCATCTACCATCAACTTTAAGAAGCTGTAAATCCCTTTGTAAATAATAAATAGAAAGCAAAGGAAGGGACTGTTTGTCATAAGAGCAAGAGGGATGATCTCTTCTGTGAGGGTATCAGCTTCTGGGGGAATCAATTTCACAGTGCAGAAGGAGAACTGAACATTACATGTGTACTGCTAATTTTCACTTCAATAGTGTAATAACAAATCCAATAGCTTCTACTATGCCAAAACACTTGCATTTATTAGAAAGTTTTGCTGCACAGATGAAGAACTGGAGAGACTGAACTGCCAAAGCACTGAAATGTCAAAGAACTGATTAGGTAACACAATCAGGACTCTACTGCGCGTAGTTTACATTTCACACTGTTTGGAACAGCAAAACCCTTTTTGCAGTTCCTTCCCACCTGATTTGCAAACCCTTACTCTACATGTGACAGTAATTTTCAGCTCATGTATCAGATTACAGGGTACCACCTAGACTTGAAGAAAGTGTGGGTTTGGTCCCATCACATTTAGTAAACAATGCCTCTCTCTGAAGATATTTTGATATTCCAGAGCCAAAGTGCAAAATGAATAAACAAAGAAAATAAATTGCATTCTATCATGTGTTTATCAGAGAAGAGTCTGAGTTCCTGCCTGAATGAGAAGAGTCATTAACTGAAGGGTCAGGCTTATGAGAAGGCTGGAGGCTACACAAGAAACTCTCTTCTCCCCAGGGCTCCTGAAGCAAATGCAAGGATTTCCTAGGCCTGTCTCTCTCATGAAAAGCATAGTGTCAAAACTGTAAGCACTGCTAACCAAAGTGTTTTCTTGCAGTTAGAAGGACACCATTCCTGCTCTATAGACGTGCAACTTTCTTACACTTCTGTGACATCTTCTCCATGCTAAACATCTCCAAAATAAGTGAGAAAATTATAGAGATGACTTGGAGGTTTTCATGTTATAAAGACATGGCACATGATAGGAAAATTGATCCTGAGGTTTTCCCACTAATTTAGTTAAATGTTGTCAGATGGCTTATCATCATCATCATATGCCAATGGCATATCATCAGGGCTCTGGCACAGACAATGTACTCTTTAACTGAGACTGAATATATGAAATGACAATTCCAACCTCATCAGTCTTTGAGACTTAAACCTGTCCTACAACCTGTTTCACAACTGGAGTCAGATAGACTCTCCCTCTTTATCCCCTCTCAAGTTTAGCCACCCAAATTGAAGGGTGCATGTGTCATTTTTGCAGTTTTATTATGACAACAGCTCAAGTGTTATTCTCTATGATAACTTTTGAGGCCCCTTAACATCTTACCCCTCCATCTGTCCTCTGCTTAATCAACAGTTCCTCTACTCTACTTTTCCCCACAGACAACTTAACTCTGTGGTTTCCAAATAGCATTCCTGTAAAAGTAATGCTTTCCACAATATGCTTGAAGTCACAAAGCACTTTTATTACACAGGAATCAAAAATTGCTGGGCTGCTGATGGGCTGACATCACATACATATAATTTACTTTTTCATTATTAGCTTGTATTTTCCCTGGCTGTTTTTTCTTTACCCATCTATTACTACCTGACATTACCTGTACTCTGCATGGTGTCATGTACAGCACATACAGCATGAGGTTTCCTCCCCTGTTCTCCTTCTCTATTTAGCAATGGAAATCACTAAACTACAGCAACTGCTCCT
Source organism: Dicaeum eximium (assembly GCA_013396995.1). Taxonomy (NCBI): domain Eukaryota; kingdom Metazoa; phylum Chordata; class Aves; order Passeriformes; family Dicaeidae; genus Dicaeum; species Dicaeum eximium. The sequence goes on from VWZP01002584.1 coordinate 944,781, forward strand.
TGCAGTGCTAACAAATGGTAGCAGAGCAAGTGCACCCCCCCCAAAATCAAGAACCATCTTTAATGCCCACATTCAAATTGTACTGTTTAACCTTTCAGCAAGTTGAAACTTCTAAAATTTATCACACAAGGAGGTCATACAAAAGTAGAGCAGGAAGAGGTGTTTGGTTTCTATTTGTAGGTGTACCTTTGCACTTAACTCCTACGAGGAACAGACTCCTTGATTTCAGTGCTTTCAGATCTCATTGTCTGCAGCAACTCACAGTAGTGAACACTCTATTTCCTTCTTCTTTTCCTTCCAGGGAAATAATGAAAAGGGGCCAAATCTAGTTGCAAAAGAATCAAATAAGATCTCTGCCATGATGCAGTCCTTGTTAACCACACATGTTCCAAAGCTGCTTACTAAAGGTGAGATTTTAAAACTCTGTTGAATGTTGGCCTCCATAGGAAAATGTAAGTACAATAAACTCCACTATAGTGTTCATAGGGATTTGCATACAAAACCCAGAACAGAAATTAAAAAAAAAAAAAAAATCCTTCTCAGGCGTTAAATCTTTAATCCTTGATTATTTGTCCAGCAAGGTGACAGATGGCAAATCTACTGCTATTATTAAAGCTCTTCCTCTGCATTGGCATCTGTTTTCCCTGGGGTGAGCAGGACGAGGGAGTTTGCCTGCCTAACCAAATCAGCCAAGGCTAGAAATGACTCCTTCAGTATATTAATACTGCACAGAGTCCTCACACTGTCCTCTAGCACTGTGCCTGCTAGTTATATACTGGGCTGGCATAGAGTCTGTTCCAGTCTTTGCATAAAGGAGGCTCCAAACTGATATTAATTTACACCTATCTACATTTTTCTAGTACACGAATTGCTGACACAAGTAGGCATCAAATCTCAGAGACTTGCAACTGTAGTCATGGAAACAAGATCCAAGCATCAATTTGAATTCAGAATTCAAAATGAATGATCATTAAAAGATGGTTAGTATTGACAAACTCTTTGATACAGCTGTGTGTTCCTGCAAGCATATCTAATCCCCTACCCTACACGCCTAGACTGAGTCCTAGGTAAAATGAAGCTGCAAGGATTCATCCATTGATGAATCTATGGATGGGCAATCTGAGGTGGGGGTAAAAAGGTGCCCAGGTTTTAGAACACTGCATTAATAACAGAGTAATTTTCAATAAATAGAGTATTCCTGAAGGTACTAGGAGAGTCACCTGCACTTTATAACAAGATTTGCCATACAGCTTAAAGGAAACAAGAGAACACTGGCTTCTTCATAAGAGCTATGTAAAAAAAGCCAGTAGAACACAACAAACTTGGTGAGTTTTTCCTCAGAGTCAATCCTTTTACTTCAGTTGAAGCACTTGCACACTCTGGGTAGTGTCTGGCAAGAATGTGGGATAGTTCTATTAGCTATTTTTTAACAAGGAGAAACTATCATCTAGGTCAGAACTCTGCCAGTTAAAGTTTTTGTCTTCTCTAAAATCCAATTACATTCTTCTCTTCAAACCATAAAAGTTAAATTTTGCTCTACATGATGCACAATACTGTATAAAGCACAATGATGGAAATTTTGTCCACGTTATAATGAAAGTATTTTTCATTCCTAAATGTGGAATGTTAGGAAAAAATCATAAACTAAAAGATACTAAGCTTTGAGATACTGACGATTATTACATGCATAATGCTACATTTCTATACCACCCCAATTATAATACTGTAATCTACTTTCTAGAAATAAACAACTGGTATTCAATGTACAAAACTGCTCTTTCCTTTTTTTTTCTTTTGTGAGGGGGAGGAGAGGAGAGAGAGCAGGGCAAGGATTATAATTCATTCCCATTAGTTCCATTAACAGCCTTTTACAAACAATTTTAAACAAACCAAATAGAGACAAAAGCAAAGCAAAGAAGCCATCTGCACAATTAAATGGTCAGTCAGCACATTTAACTTATATAAGCTATATTACTGCACAGTGTAAACACTATCTCCCTGGGCTGACATCCTAGCAAAAAAAGAAAAAAAAAAAAGCATCTTTCATGTGCTGGAGGTTAAAGCTGCTGTGAAGTGGTCTACCTTGCTCTAGAGAAGAGGGCAAACATTACTTTATCTGTGAAGAAGAAATGGGAAGGAAACAGATCCTCTCAGTGGTTTTCTGTTTGTGAGCAAGATGAAAAAGGGGGAAACTTAAAACACGAAAAATGCAGCAATCAGGATCTTGTCTACTTTTTATTTTTTCCCACACTTGGTACAGATGTGAGATGAAAGACAAGTAAAAAGGAAGAAAAATGCATGTGGTAACAGAAGGCAGCTACCCATTGTGAAACATGCACATTTACTGTCTCCTGAAAAAACTCATTGTTCAATTCTGAGAAACACTTTTGGCAGTCAGGTTTTCTGAAGTTAATTATGGACAATTTGCTTTCTCCTGACACTTAGATTATTAAAGCGGCTGATTTATTTAGAATGAGTGTTTTGGCCTTTTGCATATCGAAAAAAAACTATTAAACAGTAGGACTCAACCATGTGCCATAATTTTTCCAGCAACAAAACGAAAGGTCAAAGGCTGAGCTTAGAATTGACAGGTTAGCTGTGCTGTAAATCAATACTAGCCTTTGTTGACCACAGCGATGGCTTTATGGATAAAGGTCAAATCATTTAGAAGGTTCAAAGAATAGTAATGAAACCCTGTGCTTCAATCCATACATTTTTCTACGTTCCCAAAATACACTTTTCCTTTATTGGTCCTTTGCTGAATGGAAATATGATATGATCAGTGATAAATCATTCTGTTACCAGTCATAAATGAGAGAGAGACAGAAATCATCATCCATAAACTCCGAAAGTTCCCCTGACACCAGAAATTAAGAGGATGATGCCTTTCCCTGCTGGCCTAAGAGAGCGATTACTAGCACTGTGCTAGTGCTGTAAAATACCACTTAATTTGAAATTCACCATGAGACTACTAATTGGGTCAATAGTCAGAAAGTGAAAGTCGGCAGCGACAGTCTGTCACTCAAGCATGCTTTTGCTGTGTGCTCAGAGGCATTTTATGCATCTGAAAGAAGACACCAGCAACGGGATGCAGCTGCATTGATGGGAGGAGAAGCAGTGACTGGAGCAATGCTGGCTGAACCTGCCTGGAGGATGTGGGGTCTGTACCCTGCAAACCTCCTGGTACCCAGCTCATGTTTTCTACAGCACTGCCTCCCTGATCATCCCAGCACAAAGCAGTGCTCTGAGCCAAGCAGGGGAAAGTTCAGGGCAAGCCAAGAAGACAATTTATTTTGAAAATAGAAGGGCTCAAAGAATCCAGTGTGGCTCTTACTGTCCTTTGTGAGACAGAAACATGTTTGTTGTCTACACTGAAAAGATAGAGCTAGTTCACACAGATCTTTTCAAACAGACTCATCTTATCTTGAGATAAAATGCGGCAAATAATTAGATAAAATTAAATTCTAAAACATTTAATGAATTAACCTTCAGAGAATCATCACTGGTTCCACAGTACAAATGCTATTTCTGGGGTTTCCAGGGTTTACTTTGCAAATGCATTCAGAAAGGCAGCACATTGTCTTATAATTTCTTTTGATCTATAAAGTTTGATACATTTCAACAATTTTTTGCTACTGGCTTAGGATCCTGGTTAGTTACGCCTCAGCCACTACTCCACTGACAGATTCCTATTAGCAAGAGTTTAAGCCACTTTGTCACTACACTGCAGGGGAGGGAGAGGCTTTCTCCTGTATTTCGTCAGCTCGGCAATCACAGATTTAGGATTTAGAAGCAAAGACAGATGCTTTTCTCTGTTTTGATGAAGGTCAGCAGCAGGAATTTATCCCTTCCTCAAAAGTCTGGTACTTCTACTATTTTACACTTCACTGGAGTCAGTCAAGAAAGGTTAAAAAGTCTAAGGTTTCCTCTGAGGTCAGAAACATGAACAAGCAAGGTCTTACCATGAGGTCTCAAAAGCTCTCCTCCCACTGCTTTACTTCAGTTTAATGCTTTACTGCCCATCCTGTCAATGCAACTTCCAAATGTTTGTACATCTTTAAGGAAGGTTTTCTTCTCTTTATAGCAAAACTGTGCCTGAAATACAATTCTTTGTGCAACCCGACTCAAAGGTCATACCCTTATATGCAACTATCAAAAAGATTGAAACAAACCTCTTAAGCTCAGTCTTTACCTGCCATATGCCCTGCTGGAATCACTGCCCTTTCTTCCTCATTTAAATAAGAGCACCAAAATTCCTAAACCTGGCTGTAGGATGGGTCTGCCAGTTCACAACAGACATTGTGCACACATTACCTTAAAATGGAAGCATTCATTTCAAACAGACAACACTATTCAAATAAAAATAATATGGAAAAAACCCCCCACAAACCAATCTTCCTGTGGTTTTCCAAAAGCATTCCAACGAGGTTACTTACACTGCTTTGAAATTGGTTTGAGTTATGGGAAGGCCACAGCCCGAGACCAGCAGCTGAGACAGCAACAGAGATGAAAGTTTTTTAGCTTCCAGATCCAAGGGGGAACACAGCTGCTCCAGCTGGTCCCCTCAGATCTCAACACTTACTAGAGCGATCGAGAAAGCGATAAAGTTTTATGTCTCGGTTTGAAGAATGCATTAATAAAACCAGTCCTGAAATAGAATGAAAAAAACCTCCAAAATAATTAATCAAACCCTAAGCTTTCAGCTCTGGAAATTGAAGTGAGCTGATTTTAGGGAAGCTTGGTTCTTTTACGTACAGAATTATCACCTCTGCATGAAACTCCAATTAGTGTGAGTCAGCACTAATTTATTTTTTTTAATGACAATCATCTGTTTATGTTAAGCCCTCAAATTAATTTACTTGAAATAGAGCAGCAGCATGTATGTGAAATAATCATAGAAGTTTTTTATAGAATACTAGGGGGAAAAAAAATTATGCCATTAGATGTGAACCAAGGTATATATAATAGGAAAGTGTGGTATGAAGCACATTTTCAAAGAAAAGCAGCAGTAATAACCTAAGTGGAAAGGACTGGAGATCTTAGAAGATCAACAGTGATTCTGTGATATTTGTACAATCCCCTCTGAGAACTTAATGAGAAAGCTGGAAGATGAGGAAGAGAAAATACACAAATTTTGGAGAAAAGAAGCATCATATTTCCTATGCATAATTTCAAAAACACAGCTAATTTCATAATCTACCTACAAACAACCACCTGTTTTAAAACAAAATGGCATCATGGTTATGGGTGTTGTTAAGGTATCCAGGTCTATTTACACCCAATTTATCCAGATTCTGGAACAGAAAACAATTTTGTTAATGCACTGAGAATGGCACAGTAGGAAGCCAGAAATTCAAATTCAAATTATGAGGTTTCTTGGTTTACAGAAAGCTTTCAGTTCCCAACTGAGGGCAATGTAAACCACTGAACTTAAAGTAATAATGATTATGATGATTATACTAACAATTCAGGAGTTTAAATATGAACTGATCATCTTTGAGAATTTGCTTTCTGTAGTGCTGTGCTCTTGGTCAGTGGTTCTGGCTGGGACTGAGTTCCTTTTCCTCACTGCAGCCAGTACGGAGCTGTGTTTTGGATTTGTGACCAAAAGAGTGTTGATAACACAGGGACATCCCAGCTGAGCTGCACTTACACAACACCAAGGCACTCTGCTCCTCCCCTGCCCCACCCCTGAGCAGGCTGGGGGTGCACAAGCTCTTGGGAGGGGACAGGTGACCCCACCTGAGCCCAGGGATGTCCCAGACCATGTGTGCTCAGCATGGAAAGCCAGGGGAAGAAGGAGGAACACAGGGACATTGGGGGTGATGCTGCTTGTCTTCCCAAGTCCTGGTGATGTGTGATGGAGCCCTGCTCTCCTGGGGATGGCTGAACTCCTGCCCAGCCACAGGAAGTGGGGAATTAATTCCTTGGTTTGCTTCACTTGCCCACGCATTTTCTGCTTTACTTCTTGAGCTGCCTTTATCTCAACCCACAAGTTTTCTTGCTTTTACCCTTCCAAATCTCTCCCCCATCCCTCTGAGAGGAATGAACAAGTGCCTGGGTGCCTGCTGGGCTCACCCACAAAAGTCAGAAACAAAGTGCCTTTAATGAAATAAACACTGTCTTCAAAAACCTAATACTGCTATAATTATTTCATACTTTATTGTAGACAACTTATGAAGAAGAATGCATTTCAAATGTGGCATCCTTTTTAAAACAAAAAAATTTATTTAAAGGTGATTATAAATTATTTTTATATGGGAGTTCCTCTGGAAGAATACTATGTAGCCAAAATTCTAGAAAATCTTGAGGACTGAAATTCAACAGCTGTATTGAAAGATGATATGATGACATTACCTTTCTTTCTTCAGTCATCTCATATATCATGTAATACTTAGGAAGCTGAAGATTCCTCTGCCATCAGCCAAATAACATTTTATTATATCTTAAATTACCCCTAATTAATTTTAAGCACTTTTTTTTCTATAAAAAAGTGGATGGCTATGAGAAAATGTATCCTTCAAGACTTTATTCAGAAATTCTCTTTTCCAACAGCAGAAAAGCTGAAAGCAAATGACCATTTGTATCAAAGCAGTTATGTTTCTATTGAGTTAGCTAAACCACACAGGCAACTGGAAATCAATAGGAACTAAGAGCTGCAAGGCAGTATGCAGGAAAGCACACATTTACACAGCCTAGGCTCCAAAACTATTTACTGACAATTTGCTTGTTAACTGAAATACGATCAGTGCTGCTTTACGTCACAGGATGGATAATGGAATTGCACAAAATCATCACTCTTGCTTCATGATGATTAATTAACACAGTGAACAAATGAAAAGTCCCTCTCCACAGTAAACCTCATTGAAGAACCACCAAGCAACAGGTATGGCATAAAGTGCTGCCCTAACATAAACAAATCTGATATGTTTAATTATGTACCATACACATAAATCTTAAGCTTTTTTGTTTGAATATCCTGTAACCTGTCTTGCCTGAAATGGATCCGATCATGTTTTATTCCCTCCATAAAGCAAGCTTTAAAATAAACAGAAATTAGCCTTTTTTTCCCTTTTTCTGTTACTAAATTACATACTCCTTTTTTTTAAAGCAGAATCCTTATGACTAAAAAAGGATTTTGTACATTTTATTGCAGATGCTCAAGAAATTAAGTTCACAAAGAAGTTAGTGATAAATATTATATGCTTTCAAATGCAGGTGCAAATTCTTGAAGCTTTTGTTTTAGCATTGTGGAGTGATTAATTTTTGTACTGCTGGTTCTAATCAGCCTATATTTGGAAAACAGATTTCAGAGCTTTCATACACAACCTCCAATTTTAAGAGTTAGTCAAGCAAAAGAAATCCACAACCTTCCTGAGTAAAGTGGACATAGGAAGTAAATATTAATTCATTTACAGTAGTATTCTGGATGTAATTAAGTCAACAATTGGCTATTGTGGGCCTAGAATTTCTTTCTAACCTTCAAAAGTAGATTTCTTTCTAAGGTCACCATAGGACCCTGTATTTTGGACTCTCCTACTTCAGACTTCAGAATCTTCCTGTATCAATATGGAAACACTGCTGGTATTTCATTGCAGAAGACAAAGCACTCACAGACAGGGATTTAATCCTATCCATCACTCTGTAGAGAAGTAAAATGTTGTTTATTTAATTTGCTATCTCTAACAAACCATGCCAATACCTAAGCAGAGCACCAGCCAGAAACAAGAGAATGTCACAGAAGAGCTGGGCAGCTCCTACAGAGCAGAGAGCATCTGGCTCCAACAGGGAAAAACCTGGGGAAGGATGAGAAAGTTGGATTTCCTGTAGGATCCATGTGCAGTTCACATGGCTCATGTAATAACTCCCCTGGGGTCAGACTAGACTTCAGAAATCAAAGCCTGGCAAAAGACCATCATGCAAAGTGCAGGTCACACCCAACAGCTCTCAAATCTTCATTAAGACTGCTGCCCTACCTGAATTTTCAGTAGGGGCCACACTGAGTTCTCATCACTTCCATTCCTGGCCATTCCCATCATAGAATGGTGTCACCATATATGGTGACAGATATTCATGAAAATAAAAAAATGAACCCCAAAAACCCAAACCATTTTTCTGGTTTTTTTTTGGTTTGTGGTGGTTTTTTTTTTTTTTGTTTTTTTGTTTTTTTTAATACATTGTGCTGTACAACCATGCAGAGCTTCAAATCTCATCTGAGGAATAAATATCAGAAAAAGTATTTGAATTCAGAGGGCCAGAATATTAACATGTCATAACCTTATTAATTCCTTTGAATATCTGACCTTAAAATACTATTCATTAATGTACAGCAGCTGAACAGGTTTGAAAAAAATTACCATTCTGCCTTACCAAAAATTACTGTTACATGGATTTTATATTCCTTGTAAATCAAGGGTGGCAGCAGCAAGTAATTCCATTTGGCTACTGAACACTGAATGTGATATTTTCAGTTAGGAATGCTTCAAGACAATTACACAGCCTCCTTCAGAACTCACATTTGGGATACATCCAACAGTTCACTACCTCAACTACAGTAAGGATTCTTAGAATTTAGAACTAAAACAAAATCCCCACAACTTCAATGTAAGAATTGGTAAATAAATAGTAAGAAATAAGTCTTTCATTTTCTCAATCCTTCCTTAAGATCTATTTATATTAATGTAATATATTACTAATAAATCACTTATTTTTAACAACAGTTTAAGTTTCAAAAATAGAGTAGTTTATTTTCCTAGTCCTAAAATAACTGAAAACAATAAGGTTATTGTATATGACAATGAAATTGATTTGTTGGAGTGTCAAACGTGCTAGAAAAAATCCTAACTTTAGACAATTTGGTACAACTACAGTGAAACTTACATGAAATAATGGAAAGAACTAGTCTAAAATTATGCCACCTAATTTATTCAATTATCAGACAGAATTTAGCAATTAGTATCAGGTAATTTTAGGAAAACGATCCTACTAATTACACCTTTACTGGAATTTAGGTCAGAATTACGTATTGCACGAGGCACTATTAGCAAAAAAGACTAAGCTTATACCATTTATATTAAGAACAAAAGCACAGCTGTACTTGAGAGTTTGTGAACTGGAACACAGAGCTTTTTTTTTTTTTTAATGGTTTTATAGTTTCCTACTTAAAACATACAGCTAATTCTCCTAAATAAGGCCTTTGCAATTGGAGCACTTGCTCAAGAAGTGTTAGACTTACTTTCAATAAACTTTTGGGATTCACAGGAGACTCAAACTCATCTCACCTACATCTTGTAGTGTTCCTGAGCAAGCATTTTAGTATAGCAATGGAAGCTGGCTTTTAAAGCCATTACCATTCTACAATAAGGGTCATTACTGAAAAAAATCCCATGCTTTAGGACCCATCCCACATAAAGGAGAGAACACTGAGCACCAAACTTTTCAGACAGCACAGCAGCATTTAGCTTGCTTTTCCCAAGCAGCTGTAGACATAAAATTAGATGCTCAGGAATTAGGACTCCCCACAATAATAAAAAAGTAGACAGCTGATAAAAACATGGGCCTCTAGCAACTTGACAGAGCATTTTTAGAAATATTTATACAAGTTAAGAACAAAAAGTCTGTTGAAATTTTGTAGATTCAGCTCTCAGATATCACCAATTTAAGTAATTGTTTTAAAGTATTTGTTTTACTTTCCTTTTTGGTAAATAGAAGCATGATAATAATTAAAGCTACATATTACCATCAGCTACAGCACATAGCTTGCCAGCATTTTTTCTATGAAGTTAAAACACATCTTCAAGCTTTGCTATTGCTTTTACAGCATTTTGTGGGCAGCAGCAAAGCTGTCCCTAATTAAACCAATGCCACAACACTGCTGAGTCAAATGCCTGAAAATAAATCCAAACATTAAGAAAGTCAGGAAATCCCATTATTTGTGGAGAATTATGACCTCAAATCTGGTGTTATTCTGGGCAACCAAGACCAAAAACCTGGAAGTGGGGGGAAGAAGTCATGCACTGGGAGATGGAGATGAACAGCAGAGACAGAACTTTGTATTTCTTCTTTAGCTCTCAGGAGGCTTTGCCATGGGAAAGCATTTGAAATCTCCTTCTCATCTCACCCTCAGTGTCAAAAGAGAAATACTGGCTAAACCCAAATCCATGATGGACTGAGGAAGGATCTGATCAGTGCTGGATGCCAAACCCAACAATTGGTACCACAAGGACACTGGGCTTTGCATGAGGTTACGGCCTCCAGACCTTTGTCTACCATGGTTTGAATATCTTCCCATGAAATTACACTTTTTAGTCAGACCAAGCAGACAGTTCTCCAAGTGGATGATCCCAATATTTCTTTTCTAAGAAAATTCATTAAAATAACAGTCTCTGTAATGAACTGATATGGAGTGAAGTTTAACAAACTAATGAAGAACTGAAGTCAGTGCTAAAGGTGCAAAGGGTACCAACTTTATCAGATTTTTGCTTGTGTTCATACAAAATCTGTTAACTCTAAACAGGTTCCAAAAGCAAGCGAATGGGATAAGCCAATCTGTCACAGACCTTATAACCACACTCCAAACAGGTGCATGAAAGACAGAAAAAGTGTAAATCTAATGCTAGCAGAAAAGTAGAATTGTAGTCAGAACAACTTCTTCATTAAGTAATCTTAATTTACTTTTCCCCTTCTTTGAAAAGCCTAAAATATTGAGATATTCCAAGTGCCCCAGCCTCATTTCCAGGCAGCATAGAATCCATCTGAAATACCACACATTTTAAAAAGTCATCTGTAAAAGAAAGCCATATAAAGAACTGAATGCATGAGAATCTCATTGGTTAACATCTGTAACTCATTTTTTCCCCAAGTAAGTTCTTCCCAAAAACCTATAACATGAAACAGGTCTATTTCTTTCATAACTAAGAATTTCTTATAAATATTACAACTAACTCACAAATGTTCTGCATTATATATAACATGATCCTAAAGCCTATTGCTATGGTTCAAATGGCCTTTCTGCAAATCAGTAATGGATTTTAATCTGGTGCAAGAAGCTGGCAAAGAAGACACTTCTGGTAGGCAGTCCAACCTTTTAATGCTTTCTACCAATTTGCAGCCACCCTCGAAGCCCTTTCAGGTTTTAATTTAGCACTATGTTGCATTTATATTTAAGGTAAGTGGTTTAGTATGTTTTATGGAAAGTTGAAAATATCATTTATCAAAACACTCTTTTCCTCTCAAAATATTCAGTCTGATTCAGTCATTTCCAATTAAGTCACATTGATTACCATCCTGAATGTTCCCTTTTTTTTAGCTGTTACATTAGTTTTTATTGTGCAAAGAATATTTTTTAAATATCATTAAGACTGTAAATTATATAGTAAATATTTTCAGCACATTAACAACAGAATAACCTATACATGTTTTCAAGGGAAACAGATTCTGAGAGAAGAATAAATCTACAAGTGATCCAAAAGTCACCAAAATGAATAGGAATACTATGGCTCAGGTCCCTGACTTCAACCCTGCAAAATACAAATATTTAAAGTCTTTTAAGTAATTTTATTTTACCTCCTTTCAACAATTATATGGCAATGACTGCAGCTATTCAATGAAAGCCTGGAAATGTAATTTTCTATTTACTGATTTACATCTAAAAGTTTATCATCGTCTAAATAAATAAGCCGTGTGCTTTCACTAGAGATAATAAATCTATCATTAATTTCAATCAGCAATGAATTTTAATCATGCAGACCTGCAGTTGTTTCATAACCTGTCTGCAATTTCAAAAGCATTAATCACTGTCATCATTTGTATATATTTTTAGACATTAGTCCTATAAAGATTTATGCATGAGAAACTTGTTCCAGTGCTGCTTTTAATTCCCTTAGAAAAAAGTAATGATCTGTACTTAAAGTTTGTAGCATGTACTTAAAACTCCAAAACATAATTAAATTATAATGGAGTTGTTCCAGTTTTTTTAAAGCAAACTAAAATAAAACCAGTGAACTATTTGTAGTGTTTTCTTGGTTTAAAACATTTAAAAGGTCTATTACCCCTTTCTGTGGTTTCATATGGCAAGAATGTGGAGACCAGGTCAGCTTTTGGCTACGTACAGGAGTGATGACCAATGGTTTAAGGCGGGCTCTAAAATGTACAGGATGGAGGACATCTCATGAGCATAAACAAGAAAACCAGGTAAAGAATCAGATATGTGTTGCTATTTCTCAGCCTGAAAAGGGGAGATGCTGGTCAGAGGACAGAGCAGTGCCAGGAACTGGCCCAGAGGGCTGTGGCAGCCATCTCTTCCTTCCTGGGAGGAAATCAGCTCACAGCCAGCTCCTAAGAATAAAAGTTCACCCCTTTATTATTTACAGGCTGCTTTTTTCCATCCAGGTACTCTCTAGTGATAGCCCAGGACTCCTGATCTCATGGAGCCACCTGTTAAGTGACAACATTGCCCTTATCAAGGCAAACAGGGCAATTCATTGTGCACCAACTGATATAAAGTTATTTATTTCATGTATTTTATATACAATAAACTAATTTAAATTAATATTTACATACAGTCTATTACAACATTCGTAAGAGATCAGTGATATCATGTTATCAAAATGAACATTCCATTTAAATTAACAAAAAAATCATATAAATCATACAGAGCATTCATATAAACCCATCATAGCTTTTTACAAATATAATAGTTAAAATGCAACCAAAACTCCTTTGAAGTTTTGAGTACTGTTTTGCTAGTAAATAAAAAGAAAAAGCAGAAAGAAAAGGGAATTTGGACATGCTGTTTCTTTTGAACTATTTTATACCTCATCTGAAATTCAGCCCTGTGAAGAAGTACTGTGGTGCAGACAGGTGAACATAACCCTACTGGAATAACCACTTAAAGCAAACACTGAAAGTCAAGAGAAACATTACATGATTCATAAAACAAGTCTGACCATCTCTCATAATTATCTGTACAACTCAAACAGATAAGAAGGTAGAAACTGCATTGTTTAGCAAAGGTATTACACTCTTTGCTTCATATTCTGCAATAAATCAACACAGAAATTTTAATTTCATTAAAAACTATGTGCAGCATTAGCCTAAGGTACTTAAAGGCTTTTATGTATTTAAGATGATTTTGTAAAGCATTAAAATAAAAAACCATGTAATTTAAATTATATATAATTTATAAATTATTGTATAATTTATAAATAATAATGTAGCAGAAATTCTATTCACAAGAAGGAGCAATCCAAGTCCTTATTGTGAGCACATCATGAGCAGTGTTTTTTACTTTTTTTTTTTTTTTTAAGTGTTTGTAGACTGTGGAGCAAAGATTTAACAGGTAAGAATGAGAGGAAGACTTGGTAAAATGGAGAGGGGCTCATCAGAGCACAAGGAGCTAAGAGGGAAAGTAAACCTTGCCATGGAAATGGCATGGCCACTAACAGGATGCAGGGAAAATGGCAGTACATCTATTTAGAAATGAGGTAAGAGTCTTGGAAAGACACCAAGACACTACAATATCACCTGTTTCCTCCTAGGACAAAAGGGAGAGAACAGGGACAGAGGAGTGCAGAAGTGCTATCTGTTCTTGATAAAAGACTGAATACTAATTATTTCTTTGGCTGTGAGACAATCACAGACGAATTACAAGTAATGTCTCTTCCCTCCTAAAAAGCACACTCATGTGATTAATCTGTAAAATTTTAAAACCAATCCAAATCAAACCAAACATAGTTGAAAATAACTCAGATATTTGAGCACTCTCCTACATGAGAGTAATAAATTTTCATTTTTTAGACTTTGAAGTTGGGTGTAATAGCAATTGAGCTGTAAGTCTTACATTTTTCATGTGTAGAAGAGCAAGTGCTTGTGCTGATTTGAGGAGACAGCTAAGTGAAAGTTGTAGCACTTTCATTAAAGTGTGTCATGGCTATTGTCCAAAAGGACTTGAGCACTGCTCTTATCTCTAATTAAAATGTAACCATTTATTCGCTGTATCTGTCAGTTCAGAAAGGATAAGACTCGTGAAGCATCAAAGGACACCACAACTAGAAAATGCATTAGAGATCAGAACAAGCAACAAGTGCCGAAGAGCCGCCCTGCAGTTCATCAGCTCTGAGTTAATACGTTGTCATTGCAGCAGCAGAGTACAGGGAACAAAAAATAAACTGGGCAAAAAATACTTCAGGAAACAAATGACAGTTGACAACATACTTTTCTTCCATATACGAGGGAGAGCAGGAGATATGGGAAGCCCAACATCCTAAGAGGAATGGCAGTGTGGATATTTTGCTTAACACTCGTGATAGTATTTCCTAGAAGGCTGCCTCAGTCCTACAACTCGTTTGTGGAATTTCGCCAAGGACTAATGAGACAAAACCTTCCCCCACTGGGATACCATTCTTTTTGGGTTGAAAAGAAATAAAACACTGAAGAGTGGTCAAAACCCTCTGATTCTCTAGGCCAGTCTTCCGCAACATCCCCTCTGCAGGACACATCACCTTGCCATAATATGTAATAATTGTGTGTGCAAAGCACTACATGCCTACAAAGTATTAGGTTGTATCTTTAATTACTGGTAATTGCTTTCTGTAAAAACATATTTCTTAATATTATAATGTTGCACAAGAATATTTTATAATGATGAAAATATCTAAACCTGAAGGTGCCTTTATATTGCACAAAATACAATGGAATTGCTAAAAAGGCACCCTGGTCTACCAGCAGAAAGAGGGCCTCTCTCTCCAGGCAAGACCTACAAAGCTCTAAGGTTCAAAATGTGTAAATACCACTTATCCCACTACTGAAAACTCTAATTAATTTACAGATCAGCAATTCCACACAAAATATCAGGAGTCCAATCCCACACCATCACGGATATTTGAAGATATTTGAAGACTTACTCCATGATTGCCTGGAGGACTCCTCCTTCATCCAGGAACTGGTTAAAAAGAAATGCTTCAATATTTACATTTGCTGAGATGATGAAAGAGCAGTGAGGCATGATAGAGTGTATGACTTTGGAATTCAGACTGTGATTTAGTGGATTTTGCATGAACAAAGCATTCTGAAATCAGCGCCTGCCAAATGGACCACTGATGATTCAGAAAATATTTCAGTGGAAATGATACACACACAGGCCCTTGTTAACATTTTGGCAACAGAACCATTGCACTTTTTCTGCCAGACGTGCAGAAGCTGAACTGGCATAACATCATGCTGCACCCTGTACATCCTGCACGTATCTTTCAGCTGTGATTGCTCTGCTATAACAAATGGCATCTGAGAGCCCATAAATATCAGTAAACATTTCCAGCCTATTAATAGCTTGTCTCCCTCTTAAATTTGGCATTTCATACAAATAACATCAGGCCATTTCTGCTCTTCTGAATAGAGGGTATTTGCTTTTAGGAAAGACAGACAGAAAGACATTAAAAAAAAAATCCAGAAATAAAAAAAAGAAAAAAGCACAGATTGCTTTTTCTAATACCACTGAATATAGGCAGGATTTAACTCCTGGATGATAGCTTTGCATTTGTAGCTGAGTGATTGAATACAACTAGGATAAAACAAACACTTAAATTTTTGCCACTACTTCCAAACAGGAAACACTAAAGCCGTATGCACTCCATAGGCTGCAAGGAAATCTGGTCAAGACACATGGCAAAGTCTCTACTTCTTTATCACATTAATTTTTGCGTGCATTGCTGTTGCAAACCCAGTAGCAAGTGTATGAGAAGTCTAAATCTCCTTCCATCCAGTGCTCAAGCTCATTAAATGTCATAAAATGTTTCCAAATGGAGAAAGCAGAAAGGGCAAGGTTCATAATAGGATTTACAGAATAAAACATCCCTTTCATTCACTGCAACTTGGGAGAACACTTGTACCAAAAAAAGAAACAAACCACCACCAAACAACCCCCTAAATGATCAGTGGAAGAAGTTCAGTCATCTGACTGCCCTAAATGCTGTTAAGCAAACCCCATAAAGCCAACCTATTAATCCTCCAGCAGGGCTACTGTAGAAATAATAATTTATGCAAGCTCCCTGGTTACTCTGATGTCTTTATCTGTGGAAGTGCAGTGACCCCTAAACGTCTTTGACCTATTAAGTGCTAACAAATCAAACACTCATCGGCTTTTAATATATTTTCAGGCTGGAGTCCTTCTAATCAGATGCTGACTCTTGAGTTCTCTAGCAATGAATATTTCATAATATTCAGCCAAACAGTGTTAGAGTCAGAAAGTATTAGCTCCTATGGATTATATGCAATCTATGATCTGCATACAATTATAATAATTTTGTTTCCTAAGTTCTTATCATTCGGCAATATAAAGTGAATGGAAGGAATGAGACCAGGCATGGCAATAATGCTTAAATAATAAATCACTATGAAAAATATATGGAAATTTTTAGTCTATAGAATTACATACAGTTATTTCATAAGCAATTTTTCTTTATACCTGAAAGGTACGTTTGATATATTACATTCTGAAGTTTATACTGACAGGAAGTATGGAGTGAAAACACTAAACTTTTTTCCACTGAAATTCCATGTCCGTGCATTTATCATATTGGCAAGAAAATACACTATTCTTAAGACAGCTCCAAATGTGGTATCATTTTCCAAAAATAAAGACATTTGATTATAAATTTACCAACTCTACTTTATCAAAATGTAAAAAAAGATAAAAGTGCAATAAAAAAAGAGTTGAGTGGAAATTAATGATAAAAGATAATCTAGCACAAAAAAACTAATGACTGTAAACAAGATTATTTTCCTAGGTTGTTGTCTTCAATTGCCAAAGCCAAAGTAAACAATTCAACAGGTCCTAATCATTACAAGTTTTTTTAATAATTACTCAGTTCTGCTGGTTTCCTTTATCTTATTACTCAGGGTATAAAAAGGGCTTCATAAGGAAGAATATTGAAAAAATCAGGACAAAAGTTCATTGGAAGCTACTTAAATGTGTACTGAAGAGTAAGATTGCCATTCACTATACTAAACACAACCCAGCACATCATCCTTCCTTTGGCTCACTTTTACTGTCATGGGAACTACCATGTTATTTCAAGCTTGTCTCTACCTAGCAGAAATTAAATGCTAATAATGTTTAATGACTCATTTTCCAGCTAATCTACTACTTGAATGCAAAAAATACTATGCTAAGTAAAATCCTTCCAAATGTGCATATTAAATAAATCCATGGCATTCAAAATCAGGATTGAGGAGGCAAACATAAGTTGCAATGTGTGCCAGTAAGTAGCTTACCTTCTCATGAACTCAGATTTGATGATTGTTTCATTGGTTTCTCAAGCCAAAAATGGCTTGTACTCTAGCAGTTTGCCAGAGGGAAAACAAACTACAAGTGCAACAACAGAAGAACTAGCAAGTGCTAATTTGAACAGTCACTAAGCTGAGTTATCAATAAATAATCAATCCTCTCTAAAAGATGCATGATTGGTCTCTCATTTTAATATGGAAAGTATATTACCTTTTGAACAACCACTTACTGGATTAGTTGTATCCATTCAAATTTTAATAACACAGCTTAAAATGGAAAGAAATGAGCTTGAACTTTGGGGTTTATTTCCCTTCCACACACACTGGGAGGATTATAAAAAATGCACAGCCTGAGTTATCCTTATTGTCTCATCCTGCTGAAACCAAACTGCTCACATTCACTCACAACATCTGTCCAAAAGCAAAGCTGCTACAGGAGACAGCCTTCAACACTTGAGTTGCCATTCACAGCTCACACTGTGACTTGCACTGACCAGGCTTGCAGGCTCCCCTGAACCTCCTTCCCCCTAAGTGTACAAGCATGGTCCCAAGAAAAGGAAAAGGCAGCAGGAGCCATATTCTCTCTTCCTAATGCACAGAATAAGAATTTCTTAGAAGCCAGAAGGGGAACTCAATTTTGATCTCTAACTGAAGAATTCCCTTTTTGAAACACAGACTTGTAGCTATTTTCAAAACATTAAAGCTGTCCCAGCTTGCTCTAGATGCAGTAGCACTTTCTACTTTCTATGATGGTAGCATCTCCTGCATTTCTGGAATTTACACAGAATGAGAAAATAGCAGGAAGCAGAAATAAGAAAGTTCTTTGCGATCGATATGTGAACAACAGTCACACCTTCAAAGTAATTAAATAATATTTACAGTTATTGTAATAAAACTAACAATGCAAAAAGTAGCCCATAAAAATGACTGGGATTTCCACAGCTAACTCAACACTTCACATTGCCTGTATTCAAAATCTAAACTTACTTTTCATTGCTAGTGTTTAATTAAAAGAAAGATTTCCCAACTAAGCATGACCAGTTGTATGGGAAAATTTTCTAAGCCATAAGGGGAACTTTTATTGAAACCAGGGGGCAGATAAGTACAGCCTCCATTTATGCATGTGAAAATATCCCTCCTGTAAAGCTTTGATAAAAACAACTGTGAAATACTTCTGAACATTACTGCTCATTGCTGCTGAGAAGAAGGGAAATCATGTATTTCACTAATAATGCTGCAATTGCAATGATTCTCATCCTGACCTAAAGGAAGGCTGATGGAGTAGACTTGTCTCAGGAAAAGTATAATAGCTACAAATTCCATGCACTCTGATTGTTCTCCTATGAGTACCACCCATCACTAAGGCCAAATTTGTAAACTTCTGGCTAAAGGGAAGCTGTGTTTTTCTGGCTCATTCGAGATCAGCCTGCAGGGCTCTCTTGCAGCTGGCAGGAGACTAAACTGAAGCCTCTCCAAATATTTTAATTCAGAAAATATTCGTTTGGACTTGAAAGTATGTCCTTTCCAAATCCTGGGGAAAAAATGGCTTTTCCTCTAGATGAAAGAAGCAAAGCTTAGAATAAAGCAACAGACTTGAAATATTTGGCTTTTCTGTCTAACCATGCATGCTTTCTGAAGTATGGCTAGAGTGTAAAAGAGTCTGGTGAGTACAAGCATCGCAAGCAAGTGGTTGAACCTGGGACCTTGGCCAAACATCTTACAGCAAGTCTAGAAGGCAGTATGACAGAATTCCAGAGCACAAATCATGGCTTTCCATGTATTAAATCTCATCCTATATCCAAACTGGTTTTATTTCCATTTTATTTAAAAGCTGTCAGAAAAAAAAAAATACTTATCATTTATAACATCTCTATTCAGCAAAGACTTTTGATAACCTTTTTGCTACCTTAGCATGAAGACTGATATTGAAGTAAGATGCAGCACAAATCTTGTTGACACTGTTATGTGAAGCAATGACTTTTTTGCTCAAAACTATGAAATGTCTAATACCATAACTAGACAGTAACCACATTTCTTTTGTGCTGTTTTTGATTACCTCTCATGATGCAGAAATAAAAAATATACTTTCTCAATGCTTATGTGCTAATACCAGCTTCTTCCAGAAGAATATTTAGAAGTACTTTGCTCAGATTCAGATGTACCTTGTTAACCTTTAGGTAACAGACCTGGATCTTTATCTGTAGTAGAAGGTTCTTTGTATATTGATTCATTGATACACAAATTAGCATGGACTATCTCTCTGAAATAACTAAGAAAGACAGAATTGTAGCAATACTACCTGCATTAGTCTCCATGCAGAAGCACTTTTGAAATAGGCTTTAAATAATTTAAATACCACAGAAACTAATTAGAAAAAAAAAAAAAGAGTAATCTATGGCACTAAATAAGATTTATCTTTAATAAAACCAAATTATTTAACTCTATTAAACAAAATGCCAAACATCTGAGTCAACATTTTAGAGATACTTTTCAAGAAAGGCCCATGGCAGAGATTTGGATAGGTTCATTGTTCTCTTAGTTATTTCAATTTTTCAGCAAACACAGTAGAATTATTCTTTAATCATTTAGTAAGAAATAAAAATCATATCTATTTCAGAATAATAGAGTCTGGAAAAGTGATACAAACTATTATGTGCTTTGTCCTCCTTATGGTTTTTCAACTTTCGAAGAAGCACAGAACAGAACACCACGTTGGAAGAGAACTCAAGGATCACCTTGTCCAAACCTTCTTGAAAATAAAAAAACATACTACAATTATAAAAATCATACTATCATTTTCTACTGCCAGTGTAAAATAAACATGAAATGCCTTCATGTGGCATTCATCATAAGTGAAACCCTTCAGATATGAATCGATACTGTTGAGATTTTCCTCTTCACTGCAGCAGGTGATGACAGGTCAGGCAGAAGAGAAATTGCAGTTGCAATTCCACACGTGTTGGAATTGCAACTAGTGTACTCCAGGGCCTGCAGGGTTTACACCATACCATCAACTTTATTATTATAATATCATTATCAAAACTCAAAACACAACCCTGAGGTTCTTCAGACACAGAGTGTTAACATAAATAAGTAACATTTTGTGGTAAGCTGTATATTTTTATAACAAACCTAAGCACTAAAAACATAATAAATCTTGAGGTAACTTCTTTATTCTTGTCAAAGGCAAAGATATTTCCCTCTTGGATGAGGCCAACAAACCCAAAAAGAAGAAAAAGCTTAAAAGCCATAAATTTAGCAAAGGTGAAGAGTGGTTATTCTCAATTTGAAAGTATATGCACAGGTGCACAGGCACATTCATACACACACAAAAGATCTTTATCAGGCCCATCCTTTATTCTCCACCCTGAAAGAAGGTGCCTTGCTAACCAACAGAGTGACAAGCCATCACATCAAGATACATCAAGTCTCCAGCCTGCCCCACCAAACCCTGCACACACTCGGAATTGCCAGAAAATGGTTTCTGCAAGATGAAAGTCTGTCTCAAATTGCTAGTCAAAAATTCCATCTCATGCTCAGTGAGCAGACAAAAAATACCGAACATGCTGGAAAACGAGCACATTCAGCTGCATCTTCCCTGCATTATTTTACATAAATATTGGATTTGGGGGTTTGACAGTGTTTTTGTAGGGGGTTTGGAAAAAAAAAAATAGTCCTTAAGTTGAGAGAAGGATGGGAGACAGATGGACCAAACCATACATGTGCTCTTAGAAGCTGGAATCCACTACTGGAATGCAAAGCATTAGCCAGGAAAGGGAGACATCCTCTGGTTCTCATTGGATTATTTCCTGTCATAGCATCTTCCAAGATTCACCCAATTCCTTCCTAGGTAAGGTTTTACACTTCAACAATAATAAATAGCCTATCTAGTTGGTCCAAGATGAGTGCCTGTCATGTGCTGGCTGAGAACCTTAGGAAGAGAGGGACAAAAACCTGCATTTTTCTATAGGCTTGAATTCTGATTAGCTGGAAACACACTTTTATAAGTATTTTTGGCTAACTTAGGTAATTATCTAATTAGGCTCACGAAGGCATTTTTGAAGTCACACATGACATCTATCCACATATAGCAGGAGGCCCCTAAGTGTCTTTAAATACTCCAACATTCCACATTGAAGTTCACTTTTGTGTAAAGCATTTGTGAAAAGCCATGCTTACTCTTTCAGAAATTTAATTACCAAAAATGCTTTAATTACAGGGATAAATACAATACAATTAACCAATCTAAGTGGAGCTACAAAATCAAACCAGAATCTGACATGCAAGCTCTAGATTCTTTACCTGGCATACACTAATAACAGTTTCATAATTTATTGGGTTTTTTCTCCTCAGTGATAACTGTACAACTCTACTGTCCACAAAGGCTTGCCCTTGTGATGCTGGGAATAATCCTTGATATCAGTGAAGTTACCTATCTAAAACTCACGTTAAACTTGCAGGGGAAAACCAATACATGTGGGACAAACCATCTCCAAATCTATAGAGCAGATTTGAAAAGACAAGTCCTCTTCGGAGAGAACAGATCTGCCCCTGTACTGTGATGTACTCAGACTCAAAACTCTGAGAAGTTCATAGAAGCAGCATATAGGAAAAGGAATTTAGTAAAAAAAAAAAAAAAAAAAGAAAAGAAAAGAAAAGAAAAGCAACACAGTCTGTAACATTTAAATTTAGGAAGACTTCAAAATAGGTCTAACAGAACAACAGAACCTTACTATGTATGGAAGTACTGTGCATATTGAAATTATGAACAGCCTAAAATTAGATATGACTTGAAAGACACAAGAGCAAAATTGCAAATGTAACCTGCATGCATTAAATTATGTAAGTAATTAGTATGATGTTAAGTTCTATCTGTAATTTTAATTCTTATTGTGCAAGTTCTTACTTCTCTTAATAACTAATCACATATTCTGAAAACAACATAGGAAAACTTCTACAATCTACTTTGTACAAAAGGTGTGAAATGTAGTAGTGAAAATAAGATTTTTTATGTATACATATATATATATTTATACATACACACATATATGAAAGCTTCTTTATATGTTTTCTACCTTTAAAACTTTTACCTTTGGCTGAACACCTATATTATTCCCATCCTTTAAGGAGAGAACAGAAAGTGGGAGGGAAGAAGGGAAAGTAGGGGGAAAATAAGGAAAGACTGAGGGAGAGAACTAAGCAAAAATTTCAGTGTTTGCAGGCTTTTCACCTTGACAGAAAGGAGAAGGAAAATTTTGGCTGTGTTTTTCCCCTTCTATAGTGACTGACTGATCTACAAAGAAAATAACCACAGAGGTCTGTACGTATTTCATGTTTTATGTATCAACAAGCATACACCTCAATGCTTAGGGATGCATTCAACATTCCCAGATGTCTTCTATTGTAATTGCTGCTCACAAACATATCCCACTGATTTTAGCATCTATATTAGCAGCCGTAACAAAAGGCCTGGATCTCATGAAGATTTCTCTTCTTTTCTAAATTCTCACAGCATAATCCTCCTGGCAACCAAGCTATTCAAGAGGACAATTCCCCCTCCCTCTAAAAAGATACCAGTCAGGAAGTCAGATACTGCATCAGGCAGCCCCTAACCCAGACCACCCTCCTAGCCACCACATTAGATACCAGTCCTTTGGAAGCTAAAATGCTACAAGCCCAATCTGCAAAAAATTGGTTCCAGGAGACAAGGAATGGAAACATCTGACTGAGTCTTGCTGTGGTGCACAGAACTGAGATTTTCCCTGTCATCCCAGCAGAGGCCATGCTGCGCTGGCAGACAATGGGACTATTCTGAGAATGCCTCTATTAAGCTGTGCAATTACAGCAAACTGCCAACTGAAAAACAGATTTTTTTAATGTGTAAGCTTAAACATTATTTATCAATCAGATGGGAAGTATCCTGCAGTTAAGTTTCCTCTCTAAATAGGTTTCCTCTTTGCAGAAGAGTTTCCAAATGCTCCAGTTAACACGATCAAAATACACCATTTCTTTTTTTCTGTCCTTAAACTCTGTTCTGCTTTGTCAGGCAGCTGACAAAGTCAGCTTACAGCACTACCTTCAGCTCTGGCTCTGCCTTCTTCAGAAGTGCAAGACAAAACCCAAGTAAGCTGCTCTTTCAGCTGTAATAAACACATCACTGTGCTACAACCCAAGGCTTCAGCTTTGAGATGATGTTTTATTATGTTCCTTTACACAGTTTCAGTAACAGTTCAGTTCTTATTGGGATCATCCATGAGCTGTCCTCTCCACCTCCACAGGTTCCTTGCTACGTTGCTCTCAAGAAATGAGCTCACAAGACTTCAGCTCATCAAACCAACTTTCTTTGTTCATTTAATGCCTTGTTAAAACAAAAAGTTTTTCATGGCATTCAGCAAGGTGAATTCCTAGGCATAGACGACTCTTTTTAGTAGAGAAAAAAGCAGGGTTTTGAAAACTTAAGTTCAGCTTAATTCTTTTCTGTATCTCCCTGCAAGATTTGTCTTCCTTAGATTTTCATCTCTACAGGTCAAAGATATTCTAGTGGCTGTGTTGCAGTCAGGCACACCACCAAACACTGTGAACAATCATTAAATAATCAACAATATAAGCTGTTCCTCTTCAGAAATCACCGGTTATTGACACTGGCTGGCTGGTTTCATACAAGATAATGTACAACCTCAAGACATGAAGCATTAGGACTACAAGCAGCAAAAACTCAGGTAATCCCACAGAAAGCACTGTACCTCTAGGCCCAGCCAAAGGAGTCATAGATTCAGAGATAAGGAAATGGATTTAATAGTTTAATTTTAGTTAAACAACTGCATTTAAAAATTCCCATTACACCTTGAAAAATAATCAGTGGAACAGGATTAGTAATAAAAGGACAGACTTCTGAAGGAAGTTTTCAGTTCAGGTGCATTCCCTACCACTTATTTCTGCTTCTGAAGTTTCAATTTTGACATATAATTAATGAAGCAAAGGTCCACAGTAAATATAAAATATGATTGAATGGCACTTGTGAGGTGAAAAGTGTAAATACAAACACAAAGGGACAGTCTCAGCAGTAAGTGAAGCTATTTGTCATTACCACTCTGTCATACCAGACTATCCTGATAGGCAGAGAGAGTAACAGTTTTCCTGTATTTAACACAAAACTTCAGCTGTATTTGTGATTTCTTAAAAAAATCTCCAAAAACTCAAAAAAACCCAAAACAAAAACACAACAAAACAAAACCAAACCACCAAAAAACTGATGCACATGGGTAAAAAATGCCAAGTTCCAAACCTATCTCTGTCTAAAATTTCCTCATTTTTATCTCCTTATCCTAAGAAATGGCTACCTTCTCCTCCTAAAAAAAGTAAGGAAATCATCACAACTGAACTACATTTGCTGACATGAACAGCTGAGTGCAGTTGTGAATTTAGCAGTGTGCTCCCCCCTGCTTTGCATGAAATAGGATAGAAATACTTGCACATTTTTTCCATTTCAGTTCTTGTGCATGAACTGAAAGCTGCAGAAGATTCAGAATTACTTTTTCTAGAGTAAGACCCTCTCAGCTAGAAAATGCTGCATGTAGGAAGCAATCAGGATACAATCATTAAAACTCTCAATAGAGAGTTTTAAACTAAATTTCAAAAAATGGTGACTAAAAAGAAACCAGCTACCATACTAAACTAATTATAATGTTCAAAGATAAATTGGAATAATTAGTTCAAATTTTACCTGCATATGACATTTTTCTTTGAGGTTTTAACATCCAGAAAATGTGTTAGTTGGATTGTATCCGTTTTAGTAAACCCTCTCCTCCCAGAGAGCCTATTAACTCACATTAATAATTTTGTTAATCTATTAACTAAGAGTCATGTGCAATAGAGTCAGATATAACCATCCACAGTAAACTTACAGTTGGGCAAGACAGAATAAATAAATACTTTGATTAATGGATCGTTTTCTTTGTACAAACACAGAAAATTAAAAGCACCTGGAATCTGCAGGATGGCTCTGTACATAAGGCAATCTTACTACGAGTTCCATCAATGCAGGAAGAATTTATCTTGCACTTTATTTGACAGAGGTGACTAAACTTTCTGACTGAGGTGACCAGGTTACTCAAACAATTATCCAGACTTCCATTAGCATGAAACAAAAGAAATACTGGGCCCCTGAAATCTCTGTGGTTTTTTTAAAGGATGGACACTGAAGTTTGACTAGACATACAGAGATAAATACATGAAAAGCAGAAACAGAAAAATACAGAAAAAACAGAAAAGCAGAAATGTTTCACCTGTTATCTTGAAAAATTTGTTGGATTTATTTACTTGACAATATGCATCATAAACATCTGAGAGCCACCTAACAAAACAGGCATATAAGGAATATGACAGTGCCAAAGACAGTGCCATCTTCTTTCAAGATGAAATGCCTCCATTAACAAAAAAATAATTATAAAATGACCTCTGTGTGTGGGGTCTCACAAAACACCACTTCAAACTTTTAAAATGTGCTATTCAAAGATGAAGAAAATAAACCAGCAAACTTGTTAAAGGAAGCAGAAGAAAAATAAGAAGAAAATATCAGGCTTACAATGGAATTTGAGTTGTGATTTTTAACTATAGCTTTTACATTCAGACAGAAGATAAAAGGAATGCTTGGTACATCACTGATGCCTTCCATTACCTGTAATTATCCATGTTCAGACCACACAGGGAGAAAGAAATAGACATGGGACACTCATGAGTCTTTCCAATACATGGTGCTCACTTACCCATGAAAATCACTAAGTACCTTGAAGTATACAAGGTTTTGCTTTATGTTGTGGATGTTATAACCAAATGCAAGGTAAATAAGGCGAGTTTTAAAAAGTCTATTATTTTGAGATATGTCCCTTTAATTAGGGACATATTTTATTATTAATTTAATAAGATTTATTCAAGGATGTATCCTTACAATCATGTACTTTGTAACAACTGCCAGTAAGTGCAGATGTTCTGAATTAATGAGGCCAGACCTCAGTTTCAAAGCAAAATACGCCAACTTTCTAATATAATTATTGAGATCGTCTTAGAAAGCAACACTTTTGCCCTCAAAACTCTAGGCAAAAATCTGCTTCAAAATGCTCTTATAATTAAACCTCCTTTATGAAGTTCCAGTCAGGTTTTATTAAGGATCGTTTTCTATTCACTTGTTTTTAGGTAAAATCTGGAGTTTTTTAACTGTAAGGAAATACCTTCCTCTTCTACATCAGTCATACAATATAGATTTTTTAGCTCTCAATTTCACTAGGCCAAGCAAAGCTGCTCTTACTGTACCTTCTTACCTTAACCCTAATTCATTATTCTTCCAGCCATTCTTGTAGCTCTCTTTAATATTACTTCTATTCACAATTCATGTCTCTGGAACATGTGAGGTAAAAGTTGTATTTCACATGAGGTCTCACCCAGCCTTTCTACAATGGCACAAACATGTCCTTATCTACGTAACAATAACATTTTAAACTGATTTTCAACAGATGATCTGTCATCTTCTGATACCCTCACAGAGCTAATTTTCAGTCACATTTGTTTCATAAGATCATTGATTGTATTTGACAATTCTGTTATTCCCCTTAAATGCACCAATTTCTGTTCATCATTCTAGGGCTACAAGCTCCAGCCCATACTGAATTTAATCTGTTTTTACCCTATCTGCTGGATGAAGTCCTAATCTGTAGATTCATGTTTTCATGTAAAACCAAAGCTGAAAATGTTTTGAAGCTACATTTAGGGGGAAAACTGCATTTAATGACAGACTATCATGTCTTTTCCTTAAAATATACTGTCAGTAAGAGGGAGAGGTAATAAAGTAAGATCCAATATTCAACTGTTTTTTCGGGGTTTTTTTAATCCCTTACAATTTCCAAAACTGAAAGTGGAGGACCTTATACACCCACTTTCCCTCACATCTCTGTACTATTTGATAGTGCCATACTACCATACTCAGTATTCAAACAAAACCCCAAAGACAAGGGTTATGGGAACTCAAGACATCTTAAACTCTGGGTTAATCTCTTTCCCTTAAACCAAAATGCAGCAGTTTTCACCAGACACTACCAATAGAGTAAAAACTTCTTTGTAGTAGGATGTCAAAAAGTCATTACAATTAATAAAAAAATATATATTAAGTTAACATGCTCAGCAGAGGAAGTTCCCTGTCACTAAGTAACAGAAATGCTGACAAAACAATCTTAAGCCCCACCACTAAAAGCAGGCACCTTGGATTCTCCTTCTGCAAGGAAGATCCTGGCCAGCAGCTTACAAAGACTCAAATTCATAATAATAGCTCACTACTATAAACCAAAGACTAATTAAAAGACAGACTGGTCTTTTGGGGTTTGCTTCACTCTTGAGAACATAAAACTCACATTTTTCATGCTATTGCTGCTGTAGAGCAGAGGAGGATTTGTATGTAACATCATCTCTTTTCAAGATACAACTGCAAGATGTCCTTTCCACAAAATTCCAACCTACTTAGTGGTTTCAAACTTGGCCTTTCCACTTGTAGAACTATGTCCCAGCTTCTGCTGTGGTATATCAAACATATACAATGTCAAAGAACACCAAGAGAATTTGAGAAACTGTGTGCAGGATAACTATTCTTTCTCACATTTAAAGTAGACTTTAAAGTTTTTGTACCAGGAACTACTGCTGATGCTGTAAACTTTTCAAATTCTGCTTCCTAAAACCAGTTTCTTTGTACCTTTCCTTGCTGTTGCATAGGGCTGAAAATACTTTTCTCCTCTTCCTAATTTACACAGCAACAGCCAATAAAGTTTCCTTTTTCTGTAGATGATTTTTACAAGTTAGCCATCTAATTTCACTTCAGACTTTCAAGTTTCCTGTAATATCCTTCAGTACTAGAGGAGAAAGGACACAGAGCTCAAATATATAGCCATAGTCCCCCTCTCACTTCATCTTTCTTCAAAAATTCTTTAAACATTAAATTACTCATAAAACCATTGCATTAAACCATCACACTTAATTAAAAATATCTTCTCTCTTCTCATTTTCTTCCATCCAAAGGTTCTCCCGCCTTTACAAAAGATAAACTGCTCAACAAAGAGTGTTATTCTTACATGTCTGATTTATTTTATTCACCTTTCAAGAGAACTGAGGTAACTGTGACTTTCAGAAGGATTTATTGTCTCGTTTGCACTATTATCTCCCTCTGGAGATATCAGATTTTGCTGTCTCTCTTCCTCCACAACAGAAATAGATGGGTTAGCTGAAGTGTGAGATCTGATTTCTGGCGTGTCCCTATTGCTTTGTCCATCGACTGAAGCTCTGTCTGCAGAAGCAAGCCTGGGCCAGGTCTCCTTTTCCCAGGCTACTGTACAAACATTTCAATACCACCAGGATCACTGAACAATCGCCTGGAAAGTTCATCAGTTTCAAGGTTCCTTTATTCCTCATATCCAGCCCTGATAGTTCTTTACTTAGATTAAGAATCAGATACCTAAATAGTGAAGGCCTTGTCAACAATCTTCTAAATCAGCAGCACGTGATCTTCCTCTCGCCCAGTGTGACTATATTCAAATGTCTTAAATCCCCTTCATTCAAGGTGCTCATTACATAAAGCAAGTGTTTTACCCTTCAATGAATGATTCTACAATTGTGGCATAGTCCTATGCTTGTTCCTGTGCCACAAGTTTTGCTACTTTTTCACTTCCACTGTTTCCAAATACTTGTCTATCGCTTAAAAGTGAGCTCAGAAAATCTTTGCAGTCCACTCACCAACTTATTATACTGAGATCTTTTTAACAAAGCAGATTCCACTGCTATATTACACAAGCAGAATATTCTGGAGGGATACTGAATGGCAATACTAGGGAAGAGAGTGCTAGATCCCTCTTTTGCCTCACCAAAAATCCATTGTTACTCACATCTTCCCAGATGAGCACAATTACAAACCAGAGCTGTGCTTTCAAAAGTTGACTTAGCTATGCAAAAAACGTGTTCCTGCTTTTGCTATTGCGATCACTGCACAAGACTTGTGAAATCAGATTTATACAAATGATATTAGTCTTTCAAAAGCGATGTAGGGCCATGACAGCGATTTTCAAATATGCAAAGGTTGCTGCAAAGAGAATGATGACAATTCTCAGTGCCCCTAGTGGACTGGACAAAGAGTAAAGCATTTAAATTAGAGCAAGGATAATTCAGATGAGATGTTAGGGAATGAAATAATGAAACAATAACATGTATTGCTATTGGGAAACAGAGGAGTCTCCAACACTGCCAGCTTTGCAGAACAGACAATAACTGCTCCTTGCACTTTCTCCCAGGCTTACCCTTCAGCTAGGCAAAAAACATGGCATTTCTGGAGGTACTTAAAAAACAAGCAGAAGTGGTACTTAGGGACATGGTTTAGTGGTGGACTTGGCAGTGCTGAGTTAATGACTGAACTCTTGAAAAGTCTTTTCCAACCTAAATGATTCTATGATTCTAAAATAAATTCTCGTGATTGTAAAGGATTTAATGATAACCACAAATACTCTGTTTGTGAATCTGATCATTTAAAGAGCAGTTTACTTATTTTTTAACATATTCTAATTGCAGGTCTACAGACAGCTTAAAAAATTTAGATCATTGTATTTACACATTCTCATGAGATCCCTTTATAGCCTTCAACTTTTTGCTATTTTTTATTATCTAAATTTTACAGGGAAAAGAAAAGAAAATATAGACTAGTGTCCACATTCCTTTTCCCTGACCCCTACACTTTGACTGTTCTCTCTGCCTCTGTTAAGTATAATAATACTCATCTTTCTTACCTGGAGGAGGAAATCTGCTAATGTTACTCTTTTTCTCCACATGCATCATTACTTCTCTGTTCATCCTGAAACTCCACCCTCTACTGTTAAAAATACCAAAACTCAAATAATTTTCACAAATACTGCTAGCATTGGATTCAGGACATTTTGTCATAACTGTTATTTCTTGGATTTTCTTTACCTCTCCCTTATCTTCTGCTTCTGCCCTCTGAATGTTCCTTGCATGTCTTTTTTTTTTTCCTTTTATTTGTTCCTTTGAAGTTCTTATGAGAATCTCTCTGACACTTCAAGTATGTTCAGTAACAGTAACAAAACATAGTAAATCAGTATTTTATCAAAACAATGTGGAAAAATCTGATTTCATTTACTGAAAGTCCATCTTGGACAATTTAAAGGCTGCAATTTGATTCCAGTTGCACCCTATAAATGCCAGAGAGAACAAGGAACTGTCACTATAATTGGCAAGTTTGATAAAATATGTAAACACAGCAAGCCTCTGCTTTTAAAATGGCTCACTTCTTTGTTATCTCTTGGTTCTGTAGGGGCTGCAAAAGAAAATGCAAAACGCTGCCACCAGTGGAGTAATTTTTAAGGCAAGTATCCAATTTTTCTTATATTATATATAAGAAATATTGAGGCCATTTATGTTAGGAGATTACCAAAAAAATTCTCTGCCAATGACTTCCCAATGCAAGTGCTTTACAATAATGGATCTCCCTCTGACATCTACATTACATTTTCCCTTTGTCCAAAGTGCTTAAATCAGTCTATTGGAAAGTAACTTACTATATACTTTAAAGCTGAAAACTCAGTGTGTCTTTATCAACATTTATTATTCAAAACAAAAGTAAAACATAGCTTCTTTAGATATATACTCTTGGATAAAGGGATATTGGGATGAGTGCAACAATGCAATTTACTGAATTTTCCTCCTTGGGGTCAATGACTGAGATAATGAAAGAACTTGTTGCACTGTCACAAATACCACTACAGGGGTGCTATGCATTTACTGATTTATTGCATGCTGCAAAATGTAAGTAAGAACTCCACTGTGTACTTAGGTTAAATTTCACATTTGTTTCCATCCAGTGGTCTGGCCCAAATGCAAGATTAAGAAATATGCAAGCAAAACCTACATGGCATGTTTGATCTTATAAAAAATTCATGAATATTGTTACCACATGCTTTCTCCACGCAGAAAAAGAAATCTAAATACCATCTGTGCAAGACAGTCTAATTAGGGGATTAGGACCACAGAAGTTCTGCTTGCTCACGTGTTCAGTGCCTGCTCACTCAGCCACTGAGGCAAAAATGTAAGAGAAGAAGAGGAAAGGGACAGGAGCACCCTTCTGGCTGCAGTGTAGACAGGAGTTAAGTACCCTCCCAGAATTAAGTTGTGCAGCTCTGCCCACGGGAGTTCGCATTTTTTTCCCTTGATGTATAATGCTTGGCCCAGCACAAGGCCTGTGAATAAACTTGGCACTAGATGAATCACATTTTAATAAGTTCAAATGATATTCTGCAACCAACTGGTATTTAATGGCTGCAGCATACCACTGGGACTAATTTTTCAGGATTTGGCAGCAACAATAGAAAACTAAATGATAAAAGCACATAAGTAGTTCTTAAACAAAATAAATGAGGTATAAACATAAGTAAAGGCTGTACTGAATATATAAAAAGTCTGACTACCCAAACCAAAGATCCATTTGGAACCACATAAATTTAGAAATAAAAGTGATAAATGTATAAAACAATGTTCTATTACAATAGTCCCTAACATGCTTCCCCATCCGTTTAGAACTGTTTGTTTCCCACATCATTTTTCTTAATCACAGGACAATTTATGAATGCTAGTAACAACATGCAACCAAAACCCTTAAAGGAAAATCAGACCCTTTTATTTTGAACATGAATTCTGACAAGTTTCAACGGCTTACATAATATTCAACAATTTGACAGAAATTTGTAGACCTAAGCAATTAACTCCCTCAGAAATATCTATTCAAAACTTTTTTTTTTTCCCTTTGGCTCACCCAGTGCTCACAAACAGATGGATTCTATTTGTTTAATATATTTTAATACTTTTATTTTCTTGTTTATTTTTTTACCATTTCTGTAGTGGCTGCTGATAGTTCACCTCGACTAGAAGAAAAATCAAAATGTGAGTCTGGTCATGAATCACAATTATGCAACTAGTCTGCTTTTTGACTGAATGCACATGTGTATCTCATGTATCACTGACCAAAATTTGTATTCTGAAAACATTTTCCAATCTGAAGCTAAATCAGAATACTTTGTGAAGTAGTGTATTTTTGCAGACTGTGGAAATATTACATGTCATGCCCACTGCTGGGCTGATCTTAGAGTTAGGAGTGCCTATGAAAAATCAAAGTGATACAGCAACAGTTGGGCAGGATAACCAAGCAGAGAGGGAATACCAGGTCTCCAGGACCTTGCAATAGCAAGATTGGATCAATTGGATTTTACCACTGCTCAAATACCTTTTAAAAGCACAGCCTAATAGTAAAGATGGCCAGTGTTATGCAATAATTGAGTTGGAGAAGGAAATTACTAAGTCAGTAAGTGCTGAAGTATTTAACATGACTATGTCACTGGCCCTAATTTTGATTTTCAATGTTCTTACTTGTTTAGTCTAGCACTGCTGTGGAAAAGCAAAGACTGATTACAAGGAATAATGTCTTAAAGTGATTTTCCAAGATCCAGCTGGCCATCCAGAACAAAAGCAAATCCACAAACATAATTTATTTAATTACTTAAGCTAGATTTTAAAGTAGCTCTGAAATATCAGGGCTCTACTAACTTTCCTGGAAAGATTTGCTTTAATTAGAATTTCATTAAATTCACTAAAAAAAGAAAACTCCAATTCTTTAATCAAGTATATATTCAGCAATCAGCCAAGCCAGAACGGATTGGGTTCTCCCAGCATAATGACCTTTGGTTTTCCAGCTGAGTTCCACAAGCACAGCAGAAACAGGAGACAACAAACACCATATCCATACTCCACCATGTGAGCAGTTGACTCCAGGTGCTCACATCCAGAGCCCTCACTTGTTGGTGACCGACATTCCCACTCCCATTCCGGACTGATGTCCCGTCAGACACCGCCCTGAGCTCACGCTGCCAGCAGATGTGAGGGTGCTGCTTACTCAGCTTGTGAACACCTCCCAGAGCTGCTCTGCTGCTTCAGGCTGCACTAAATTAATCCCAGCAAAGCCTAGGTTTATTTGTTTCCCCAATAGTTTCAACAAAACACTGATGGCACAACTCTGAGCAAGGCTAAGGGTAAGGGAGTGCTGGAGACAGCCTTGGAAAAGCCAGAGCTCGGCTGGAATGCTCTTTCAAGTCCACATTACCTGTAGGGTATTCACCTCAGAAAATCAACTTACCCTTTACAAGATACTGCTGTTTGCTCCTCAAATGTTTACACAGAGAGAACTGTTACTAACAGTGCATAAATACATTTAAGTCAAGGACACAAAGGTAGCCAGTGAGGGTAATAAAATCAAACAAAGGGGAAAGCTATGGAACCTCTTTCCCAAAGCTCCAAACTAGAAGGAAGACAACAATTTCTTCAGCAGAAATTCTTTTCAAGCTGCCTGCCATTCTCACATATTCAACTTTTGCATGGTTGATTTTGTTTTAGATTTTTATGATCATAAAATCAAACCTAAATTAACAAAGGCAGACCAACGTTGCTTCCATTTTCAATACCTTAAGTAGAAGAAATGTCATGCTCTACATTGGGAAAGTGAAGTTTTTCTGTCTGTTCTGAAAGCCAGACCCATGGTGTTACTAAATTCATTCTTTGTCCTCTTTTACCTGCCTAGTGAGTCAAAAAACTGCTACAAATTGAGTTTTACATACTGCTTTCCTGTTTTTTGCCTACCAAACTGCATATGCTGAAATACCTTACATATCTACACCACAGAAAAATTCTAACAGGTACATAAAAAAGCCAGCACAGCAATCAGTTGAATATTTTTAATCTAATATAACTTAATTAATTAAAACATGGTTTTAGTTGGACAGCCAGAATCAGCAACACAGGAAAGAAATATGAAGAACTTAAAACAAACTCCACATAATGGCAAATGCTTAGAAATAACTCATGTATTAAGAAAGCAGAAATCTGGTATTTCAAACTGCAGGTATCACATGTGAGAAGGAACTTCTCTCCAGCAACATTTATTCCACATATGCTGATAACAGCATTACTGCCAGTGGGAGCACTCAAATGCTAAATTGTAGGCTAGGCAATAATAAAAAAGTTTGTTTGCTCCTGGTGCAGCAGAGAAAGAAAGAAATATGAAAACTTCTATACTCAACCTTGATTTTATTTATGTATACATGGATTTTCTGCACCCAAGCTACACAAAATATGTATTTGAACAGTATCTAACAGTGCAATATAGAATTTGTACAATATTTGGGGTTTTGGGAAGTTTTCAGCTTCCTGAGTAGTACTTAAGTTTTTCTGGTTCAGCCTTGACCTGCATTTGCAGCTTTTCCATGGCCATTTATAAAAATTATTCTAATGGAGCAAAAATTTCTGAAGGGTACTTTGAGAGCTGATGTGGGAGGAAATAGAACTCTAAGTTTTGTCTGCAAGATAACTGAAGGGAAAACCTTTTCATTCTTTTAAATAATGTGTCTTCAGTGATGAAGATACAAAATAATGTCATGTTTATTCACAAATAAATAGTTTTTCAGTGAGCAGTTTTTGGACTTTATATTTAAAAAAAAAACAAACATCTTAACTGGCCTTGAAATAGCCACTAACTCAAACCAGCAGATTATTCAGAAACCTTTTGGAAGTGATTATTTTTAAATTCTTTAAGTTTGAAGAAAGAGAAATATTCTACAGGTGAGCTGGAACGTAATTATTTCTTTTTTTTTTCTCCTGATTCTGCCAAGCATGCTTTTCAACTAACACACTCAGCTTTACACTCATCCTCAAGAAAGTGCTCATTTCAATCTTTGTCAGCCTGAGCTTCCTGGTATTTAGGACTTTGTATAATTATTCTCTCAGAAACACAGGAGGAGTAAATAAGTTTTTACTTTTCTAGTTTTTTTTTCTTTTTCTAGTTTTAAGCTAGATAAATGAGCTATTTACAGCTGGAACACACCTGACAGATTCCACTTCCTCCACCAACACTGTTAGAGTCCCACAGTCATGATTTTGTCACAGATGGCCTCAGCAAGGTTTAATGAAAATGTCAAGTGCTGGTACTCAAGCCTTGTGGCAGAAGCAGTGAGAGTGAATGGAGAACAAAGCAAGAAGACAGTGTTGCCTTATCTTCCCTTCTCCCAAAGGCAAATTGGTATGAGGAAGAAGAGTTAGGCTTAAGTTATCAAGCCACAGGAAATGAAATTCTTGAATGGCAACAGAAACATGGGAAAATTTCATCACTTCTCCCTGTAGATCGCCTCCAGAAGTTTTAAAAACTCCTGAGTTTTAATAATGCGCCCCATCTCTTTTCAATCACGTTTCTGAAATACTTGTTCTGAACTTTCTTTAAAAAACACTACTGTGATTAGTTCAGTAGCTGAGAGTGCTGTATGGAGGCTCCTGAGATTCTGCACCCTTGGGAAAGCTGGCACAGCAGCAGACCCAGCAGGAGAGCTCAGGAATGAAACAGAGCCCAAGGCAACGGAGGGTCGGAAACCTCAAAGACCTTCTAAAGCCACTTCTCTTTGACTCCAGGCTCTTCATGCCCCTCTTTGAACTCTCTTGAATATTTAAAAAATGCCACATACAATAATTTCCCTTTTTTGTTTCTCCATTAATGTCTACAGAAAAATGCCTCTAACAACAAAGCGTTAGAACATAAAATATTTTTTTCCTTGCAGGAGTAGGCTCAAATTCTGCTTTCCTCCACCACCATCAGTGGTGAGTTGCAGATGCTTGAGTAACAGATTTAATAGAATTATTGTCTTCCTAATACATAGAGTTAGGCTTCTGGCAGCCAGAAACTGTGGTTTGAAAGAGTTTGCATCTGGACTTACATATTTAGTAGCCATTGACAGACCTATTCTTCAGTTATTTATTTCCTTTAAGAAATAGTTTGTACCAGTATATTGCACCATCTCATCACGCCAGGAGGAAAAAAAGCAGGCTGGGATTTTCCAATTCAGTAAGCTGGCAATTTTTTTCAGAGTTTCTCCAGAACAATGCCTCAATTAAGCAAAATGATAAATCCTTCTCCATTTAATGGGAGTGTGAGAATAGACACAAAAATCATTTTCTGACAGTCATCTCAGAAAACATGCAATCTTTAAACATTACATTCTAATTAGAAATGATAACTAAAAAGGAGCCATGGAATTTTTCTTGATTTTCACATGCTGGTTGTCAAAACATAAGAAAAGCTTAGAAAAAGCGCTTTTGCTTTCTACAACCTTGTTGAACCCTTAAGCCTTTTGCTCCTTAAACTGCTTAATCTGCCCAAATGAAAAAAAATCTTCTTTTCGAAAGTATTTCCAAGAGGGAAATTATACAAGCTCCTCCTTGAACAGAGCTGTTTGAAAAATGTTACCATGGTTGTTATTCCAGTGAAAAAGAATCTTATTAATTTACCAGGAAATAGCCAGTTAATAAATCATTTATCACATTGCTTTGCAACAGCCATTTGATATATTAAAATTTTAGGGTTTATGAGGCAATCTCTAGTACAGCAGAGGATGAGCAGATAATGAAGAAAAGAAGCCTTCATCCTAGTTTTTCAGCTGCTCTCCCACTTTCTTTAAAAGCAAATTTACAGAAAAACACACAAAAAACAAACAAAATAAAAACCCAAGTACAGCTAGCTCAGCTATGAGGTGCAACAGTCTAATTAATTCTGCTTCACACAGCAGAATCATACAAAATATTACTGGTGGTCTTCCGAGAGAGAGGAAACAAAGGGAAGGAACAAAATTTTATCAAAAGTTTCAGAAAAATTGATAACAGCTTCCATTAAAAACGTCCTTTCTCTCGAATGAACAACTGGTAGCAATGTGATTTTTTTATTGAAGAGATGTCATTGAAATATATACACTTACTATTGGCTGGCTTAACAGCCAATATGTCTGGCAAGGGGTCAGGGCTACCAAAAATCCTTCATCTCATAGTAGGCTGGAATTTTGACTACTAGAGTTGATAGAATTACAACAACTAAAGCACCTCTGTAAAATCCCCTCAGCTCCAGAGCTAATTTGGAATAATAATTGTTGCTATTCTTTCATGCCAGGACCTTTTCCCCTGTTCCCTTCTAGTACATCCTATTCATTTTCTTACTGCTTTTCCATCAACAATACAAGTGTTTCTGTCCTCAGCCTCTTTGTGATGTAGATGAGCAGCAGTCTCAAAACCAGTATGTTTCACAGAGACTCCCTTAGAACAGGTGTAATTAATTTTTATACACTCTGGACAAATCCTAAAGCGAGTTCCTCAGAAGATACTAGCTAATTTAAAAGAAAGAAAGAAAATCCTTCCCACACCTTCCCAGGGTCTAACCTTCATTTTAAAGCCCTTGCTTTTTCCTTTCAAATCTAGTGCAAGCAAAAAAGAAAGGAGAACAATTCATCAGCTGCCTTTCTGGACACATAAAAAGTTATTTGAAAGCTTTATCAACATTTTGCAAGAGACTTCTCTTTAAAAACCAAGTTCCCACCACTTCCTTTGTGGTTCCTCTCAAACTGTGGGCAATAGCATTAATTAAAACCAGTCAGCCAGATTCAGAGTATGGGCTCTGTTTGTTGATTTAAATTGTTGAATATCAATTACCTTATTATTTTGTGATTAGCATGAAACATATGCATCTATGTCTTGTGGCTTTTGGCAGTGATTTAAAAAAAAATTCAGCAACTTTGCATAAGGCTGTAAACCAGCATGTTTCCAGGCATTTTTAGCGCTGACTAGAGCCATTCTCAATCTGCTCACCAGCATGAAGTTAATTAGGAGAGGCATGAAGCTTATGGCCGGGTGCAGAAATCAGCAATGGAGCAAAATTATCCTTTTTTTGGCAACAGCCAGTAACTGCCACTGTGTCTACATGATTTTTTTTAAAAACGCTTTTACTGTTAAGTATCAGTTTAAGCTTTAACTTTGTATCTTATCCAATTTTCTAAATCCTTCAATGAATTTAAATTGATGAACACATGAAAACATAGGGAGCTAATTATGTGGAGCTCAGGGAGGTACAATAATGTACTAATTTCCAGAAAATCCAGTTTCAGACATGGCCTTGTGATTCCTTTATCAGCAGTTCATTTTTGACCAGAGTGCAACTGGCCATTTTATTCACAGAACGCCAAGCCAAGCTTGTGCTGCAACACAAACCCCTTAGCAGAACATCCATGTAAAAGGGAAACTCCCTGAATGCATCATTACAGTCCACACAGGGAAAAAATATCACTGCAGCCTTGGATAAGTGGATTTCATCAAGGCCCTCTCATCTATTTCTCTTGTTACAAGATTGCAGTGAAAGCAGAGGAAAATCATAAAAGAGATGTAGATAGGTAAATATTCCTGCAAGTGTCCCTAGTAATATATTTTGCTCCCCATATCATATTAGATAAGGGATTTATTAGGAAAG
Source organism: Dicaeum eximium (assembly GCA_013396995.1). NCBI lineage: Eukaryota > Metazoa > Chordata > Aves > Passeriformes > Dicaeidae > Dicaeum > Dicaeum eximium. The sequence goes on from VWZP01002584.1 coordinate 983,473, forward strand.
AGGGTGCAGTAAACAAACAAACAATAATCTAGGACTAGATGAAATTCAAGTCCTTGGTTTTAATTAATTTTGGAAACTAAGGATGGATTTCCCTGGCTCAGTCACCTTTTACAATAAAAGGACCTCTCAGCTACATAATAAAGCATTTTTTACCCCTGCTATGCCTCAAAATGTGCGCATACATTAGTTTTTCAATTTAGACAGTCTGCTTTTGAAATTACTGCCAAACACCCCCCTCTGTACTGTATTTTAGTTTGTAGTGCTGGAGGTCCTGCAGCGTGTGAACTGGATTCCCTTCAGATGAAGCCAAGACAGAAGACAAGGTCCTGGAGAGGAGCTAAGGTCATTCAGGCCAAACATCTGGACCAGACCTTATTTAAAGTAGAAGTCCCAAAAGCCACAAACAGCTGATGCTGGGGCCTTACCCCAGCCATTTCACTACTATTGCAATGAGTGTCTTTCAACACCAATATAAACTGAGTCTTGTTAGGTGTCCTCTGGTTTATGCTAGCAGAGTTTCACCAGAGAAAGCTGAATCTCATATCTAATAGAGTTCTCAGACACCAAGGAGACAACACTAGCTGGGTGCACGAGGGCACATGGGAGGATAGAGTAACAGGAGTTCAGATGCTTTCAACAGGAGAAAGATTGGGATATTCCAAGTCATGCCCTTTGTTCTCCTCTTTAGAAAAGAAATAGTACAATGGCTCTTTTTCAGAAACTGCTATTGTATCTTCCAACACTGGCATGTTTCTATTCAGACTACTTATTTAGGAAGTGCCACGAGCTTATCACATTCAAAATAAGACCATTCTGTTAAATGAACCTTTCTCTGACTGTTTAACCCTCAAAACAGTTCTCTGAAAGAGGACCCACATGCTTTGGAACATTGATTCCAAATGACATAGAGTACTAAATAGCAAAGGCCAGGAGACTTCAGATGGACTCCCAGCCTCCCAAAGCAAGTTGTGTTCAGCATGTTGACACCTCTTGCATCAACCACTACCTGTGCACTTCAAAGCACAAAGCAGGACTTGGACTTAGAAACTAGATACAAGTTCAGACAGAACCACCAGGTTATTTCAAAACTTCGTAATTACAGCATTCCATCATGTCAAATTCGCATTAAAACATAATTAGAACATTAACATTTTGCTAGATAAATACAAAAGATGAATTTTATAATGGGCACATCAATCAAATATTGGTATGTCTGACCTTAACTGTTTCTCCGCTTTGAAGAAGATTTAAAGACACAAGCAAGCAAAAAAACCCAAAATGTTACCCACAAGTGGTAACTAAGACAGTCCTACAAAACATGTAGGTTTCCAAAAGGAAAGAAATGTTACCAACAAAGCAGATGAATACTGAAGAGTAGAGATGGCAAAAGGAATCAGAATTTAGAGTTACAAACTATATTAAACCTCACTATTTTACCATGTCTTTCTTGTGGTAAAAACATGCTTATCTCTGATAAACTTTTGAAAAGAAATACAAATAATTTGCCCTCTTACAAGAAATCATTGAAGAATTCTGGATTTGGGGACAAGATGAACACAGAGAGGAAGCTGCTGCATTTTTTTAAATTCAGAATTAACATTAGAAGAATTTTGAAGAAGAACAAATCAATTAAATAGTAAAAGCACATCCCTGAAACAATGAGAACTCTGGAATCCAGTGAAACTTTGAGTTCTAATGAAAACACCCTGATATTGCTAATTCTGAAGGTAGAGATAAAAAAAAAAATCATGTATACTGAAGACAGTAACATAAAGATATGACTCATGAGTGACTAAATAGAAAGAAAACACACCATATACCACCATAGTTACCAACTCTAGCAGTAATGTTTGCTTATAAACATGATGGAAATGCAAAACTTGCATAACTACTGCATCAAGTACGTTATAAGTACACCCAAAATACAAACAAGCATGCCCATCACTGATCATAGAAGAATCATGTTAGACTGCAGCCATTTCTGTGTGCATGAAGGTTTTTTTTAAAAAATACTTTCTCCTTATTTATTCTCTTGTTTTGAAACAGTTTTTTGACAGTGGTCAAGCAAAACAAAGGATTCAAGCTGCTTTCTGGTAAGGTAAGAAGTTTTTATACTACATTCTTGGCTCTTTTCTTTGGAAAAAGAGCTTTCTCTATCCTGACTCTAACATAAAAAAGTTTGAGATTAGCTGATTTTACTAGGCAGTCACTACTTTGTAGCAATCATTTTTTCTTCAGGAAGTAGCTGTCATTCTATAGTTACTTTTACATAAGCTTAAATTCTATATGAAGACAATTACAAATAAGGTAGTGGAAAGCATGGATGAGTTTTAAAAAGTGTAACAATACTCTTCTGTTCTGTGTTGGCTTTGCTCCACTAATTGGCTGAATTGTGCAGGATTGCTGGGAAGATTAATTGAGGCTAATGAACTGAGGTGCCTGCAAAGGGCAGGAAAGGCCCAACTCTCCAAGGCTGGTCACAGAGGCTGCTTTCAAAGCAGAAGATATACACAAATAAACCCAAGTCAGGAACAAGAAACTTGTCACAAGGCACCACAACAACCAAATTCACGTAACCCCATTCCTTATCTCTACGTGCTTTTCCAAACCTAAAACAAAAGTTGGCAAAAAAAAAAAAAATTCTGAGCAAAACCAACGAACTTGCTCTAAATTTAGTCTTAGTCATTAAGGAACCAGCCAGCTGAAGCTGTACATCCATTTAGACCCATGAGATGTCCTCAGATGATGCATTAAATGCTGCCTGGGAGTCCTGGCTGCAGGTGGCCTGGTGGCTGTGAGGACCATGGCTGGGACATGTGCCACCTCTCCGGAGCAGAGAGCCAAAGGCTTTCATCAGCCCTGCAGGCTGAACCTGCCTGAAGTTCTGCTAATCAATGAGGCCAGCTCCAGGCCATCCCAGAAAGGGACTGGCTCAAAGGGAAGGGTGGGGAGCAGCAGGACAAAGCTCTCTCTTGCACTAGAAGAGCTTTTCATGTGTCTCTGTGCCTTGGGCACTGCTGTGCCACCGCAGAGCCGCGTTAATCAACGTTCAGGGCTGCTTTAAACGCACAAGTACAGAGCTGGCTATTCACTGGGATTTACTGCCAGGCCCAACACGCAGCCCACTCCAAACAAGCTGGCCCTTTGGAAGCTGCCACCAAGAGACAGGAGCAGGCGGATGTGGCACCTCCGCGTGACAGCCGCGCTGTCGGCCACCGCCCCACGGAGCGTCTCCGGGGAGCGGGGCCTCGTTCGGATTAGCAGAATTGTATAATTGCTGAGAATCCGGAAAATTAAAGCTGGCGCAGCCGTGAATGCTGCCATTATATACACACGGCGTCCTGAGTGTCATTCAGAAGTGCCTGCAACCCAGGCTATAAATTAAGATATCCACACCTTCCGCTGAAGGCTGTGCATGTTTTGGGGCAGTGGGTCCTTACACAGAGGAAAATAAAACCAGTTTTCCATGTTTCTATGGCTCTAGATGAGTTCTATAAGCTCTTTTAATTTAACCCTGAGAGAGAAGTTTCAAAAGCATCTTTCATTGATGAGGGAATTTTTATTGAAAACTTTAACCAAAATTATCTCAGATGGCTCTGAAACCCTATCTCTGGTCATATGCTTATATCCCAGAGCACATATGACAGTGTAGTATCTTCTCAACAAATCCAGCCCTCTTAAAGATTACTCAGGAAGAGGGACAAAAAAGCACTCTGTCCTCAAAGACTCTGAAATTCTAATTTCTTCTTTTTCCTCAGGAATGCTAGAAATAACAATTGCATATTTCTATTATTACAAGGCAGTTAGTACTTAAATTTTATGCTGAGATATACAGATATTTTTAAAGCAAAAACACCACTACAGTACACTCCACATTTAGGGTGCTCTTGCATAAGATACAAATTATCATGCAAACAAAAAGAACATAAATGACACGGCAGAATTCTGAACACACATTCATTGCTCAAGGAAGAAACAATGAGAAGCTGTTTCAGGAAGAAGAAGGAAATCACTTCAACTCAAAATACAAAGACCATGACAGCAGCCAAAGGTCACAAGTTTAAAAGTGTGCCAAAAAAGCTCTGACACCAGCCCAAAATAGGCATGCTGCAAAGTGCCATCTGTGCAATGTATGTAAATGTAAATGTTTTTGTGATCTGTCTGAAAACTCACAGGAAATATAACCACAGCCTGTGGACAATTACACTTTGCTATTTCTAGGAAATTCAGGTGTGGGATCTCTATTCAAGGAGTGAGTCTTCACAGTGGTTTGTATTTTGCTTTAAAGGATATAACCCCTCTGATAATTCTGCTTTGAATACAACACACACAGAATCTTCAGTGCCTTTCTTGGCTGTTGGAAAAACACTGCAAAACCAGATGTAGCATTTGGCTGTACAGCATTACATCTAGTAATATTACACTAACTGGATCTGCCTCAGTGTCTACTGAGTGTCCTTAAAATAAATTTAAAATTTTTAAGATGTACTCTTCTTCCCAAATTCCACATCATTTGATCCAACATTTTCATCCAATAAGGGTACTCTGAGGTTTTGTATTTAGTCCACACAATACATTTGTTTTCACAAAGCTTTAGGGGAATACTTTATTATATATTCTAAATAAATATGGCTTTTAAAAAAAATGTGGAAAATTTTCTTAAAGCAACAGCCATAAATTTCAGAGCCTAAAGAATTAATTCATGAATTTTCATCCAAAATTCTCTTTAAAGATATTTTACAAAAAAAAAAAAAAANCCTCCTCTATGCTTTCTATTTCTAAGTTTTAGTTGAAAACATTGTAAATATACAGAAGTGTACATAAAGCATAATACACCCATTTTTTTAATTGCACTGCAACTCTATTGACCAAGAGTCCTACAATTACAACATGAACCTAAGAACTAAGTTTCAGTGCAATGGCTGGTTAGTGTAATATTGTACTTCAACTGACCTGAAGGTTTAAGTATTCCCCAAAGAAGGGACGTAGCTCAGAATTAAAGACCAAAGCAATTTAAATTTTATGGCATTTTTCTAAAATTACCCAAATTAAATATGAGAAAGTGAAAAAGGTACGTCAAGGATTTGGCTACAAAAGTTACATCACAATTTATCAGTAAATCTTAATATATACACCTACATATATATATATATTCTTTTAAATACCTTAACCTCCTTGTCAGGGGAAGCATAAAACAAGGCATAGCCATTAAAAAAATAATAATAAACATGAGTTACAGAAACTAGAAAAAACTATCTCCCTGGGGAACAGCAAATTTAGGTCCTAAAAAGCCCTGGAAGAAAGGAGGACTTGTAATCATTATATTTGCAAATGATATGGAACCACGGAAAGTAAAAGCATTCAAGAACAGAAGCAGAGCAGCATCAACTCCAATGAAATGTATGAACAAAATCAGGCATGTGGGTGGAATATATTCTGCACTGAGGTTAAAATAACACATTCATTTTAACTATGAATTATAGGGGGAAAACTGGAATGAGCCTGGAAAATGTTCAACATATTCACAAGAAAAAATTGCATGAAGAAAAGAAGATCGGTAAATCCAGGCTTCAGGCAGCCATTAGTAAAATTACAAAGTATTCTAGATGAGGATTCATTAGCTACCATGGTATTTTCTTGGTTCAGAGAGAGACTGGAAAGGACACAAGTGTAAGATTCTCTACTACAACTGAATATACAAATTGGAATCATAATGAGACAAAATGCAGAGAGTATTATTTGGGTCAATTTGAAGTTGATGCAAATCTGGATGGTGTTACTCACTATGGTGTTTATTTAAATAATCTAGTTTTTGAATGATGGAAACGCAAAGAAAAAGGGAAGAAAACCAGAGCAAGCCTCAGGCCTATCATGTATAAAGTACACAGACTTTGAAATCAGCCATGAAGAATGTGTATTAGTTACTCCAGTGACAGCAGTCTGAGGGGGGAAAAAAAGACAAGAAGGAAAAGGATTATAAAGAGCCAAGAATCCATTGTTTAGCTAACTATGGAGCAATTTAAAAACAAATGTCCTTTTCAAAACCAGATTACAGGATGAAGTATGAAAACAGAGGATAAAATTTACCAAATCTCTTGTAATACTCAGAAATCAAAGCTCCAGCCATAGGAAATCATGATAATTCAATCTAAGTTCTTCAAATAAAAAGATGTTTCCCTCACTTAACTAGATAAGTTAGTCTATAGCCTTAGCTGGTTCTATAGCTCCCTGCTGGAATTTAGGGTGCAGGACAGGAAACTTAAGGCTGAAGCTTTGCATGCACACACTGTTTACTGATTTACTAGAAGAAGTCCTGCAGCTAAATCGCATCAGTGCTGCACAGGGAGTTGAACAGGAGTGGGCTGGTTCAGTTTTAGACCAAGCAGACCATGCCCACTGCATGGACCCCAGTGAGAAATAGGGCAGTGAAGCAGCTCCCAGCTCATGATTTCTTTAACAGTTTAATTAAAAACTTAAAATTATCACTGGTCCTTGAGAAATCTGGATGGTTCATTATTGGCCCTTACTGGGAGTTCCTTTACTATTCCAAAACTGTAAAGAACTGTGATTGCAGCCTCCCAGCTTCAGAACCATTATTAGCTCTTGAATCAATGTCAGCAATTCATAAAAGCTGCAACTCAGTCTTTATTACCTGGGCTGTGACAGGAGAAGCATTACAAAAGCTCTCACCGCAGGCACATGCTTCGGCCACAAAACAATTCACATGATTTTACTGATACTACTCAGAGGAGTAAGAGTTACAGGAAGACTGCTAACCCTGCCTGTAAATCAAGACTACCATAACATTTCTATCTGTAAGAAACACAGAAATAAATTAAGTAATAAAAAATCATCTTTCAAAAACAGAACGAGAGCAGCTACTGGCCTTGCCTCATATCCTGCCAGCGTAAAGAATTCCTGCTCACAAGAAAAACAGTCCATGTTGGAAGCAAGCAGAGAGGCCTGTGGGAATGTGAAAAGTGTAAGGCTATTATTTCTAGGCTTTCATTGCCAGAAATGTGATCGAAGCTCCAGGAAAACGCAGAAACCAGAAGACAAGGCAATTTCAATGTTAACCACAAGAACGCTGAAAGTCCAGCTATGCACAGCGGTGGCTCTTGAAATTATATCAGTATCACCACATAAGCCTTCATAAAACAGATAGATGTTTAATTTTAGTCCAAGAAAGGTCCTTTTGGCAAGGTAGCCAGTTCTCCAAAATACATAGAATGAACTCAGGTATGTATCCAGAAAAAAAAACCAATTAATTTATTTGCTCGTTAATAAATGGATTACTTTTTTTATTTTCCTACCTGAACATTAGGACAAAAATATCTTGAAAAGTACATATTTGAATTCATTATTGCATTCTCAGTTCTGGTACTACCAGAAAAGATTTGGAGGGTGGGGAGGCAGGCAGGTGTTACAGGGAGTTGGCCAAAGAATGTCCTTACAGAAACAGCAGTCTGGTCCACATACAGAGCTGAACTATTTTAATAAATCAGTTCAACTTCACATGTTGACACGTTTTAATGGCTCTACCACTGACTTGTATATTTTAACACGTGTCCATAAATACACAGAAATAAGCCAAGCTGACACAGGCAGTTTGAAACCAGTACAAATACTCAGCTGGGATACCAAACTTACTCAGTTAAGTCAGCTTCAAACCCTACTTTGAAAAGTAAACAAAGCTTAGCAAGTGCATATGCGTGACTGTAAAACACTTATAAACTCCCCATGAGTCCAAATCCTAAATGTGCCAGAAGTCCAGCTATGGTGCAGCTTCTACAAAATAAAAATGAAAAAAGGTTTTTGGTTTTGAGTGTGTTTCAAATGTATTTGAACAGGAAAACACCAATATGTGACCTCCTCATTTCTTTAATTTGGTGTTAAAGGGTTACCAAAAAAAAAAAAAAAGAAATCACTTTATCTTCAAAGCAACTGTGCTAACAAGCTTTTGACAAAGTATCATTCCTAAACACATACAAAATAATTATGCAAAGCGACATTAACAGTAGAGCCCTGTATCTCCAGAACACTGCTCTACTTTACTGAATTCCCCTCAAACATAAATGGTACTTGTATATATTTCTCATGATGTTTCCTGACTTGACATATAATTATGGGGTTTTTTTAAATCTCAGAAGGCAGACAATGTTTCCTCCTCTTATCAGCTGGCTTTTAAAACAAAATAAAAACTAATTAAAAACACACACAATAAATCAAACAAAAACTAACAAAAAAAACTTTACATAGATGGTTCCTGAGTTTGAAAATGTGACTTGCAAAACCAACCAAACTAAGGACTGATTAACCAAACGAAAATCCCATTCACCCAGTGTAATAAAGAGAAAACTATTTCCTTATCATTCAGTTTTCACAATTGCAATGGATAATTTTAAACTACAAAAGTCTAGGAAAATTATTTTATATTATTAAATTAAAACAACAGTAGAAATCTTTTACCTGAAACCTCAGAACAAATGTTTGTATTTTCTATGTAATCTAACCAAAATGAAGACAGAAATAAATAAAAATAGGGTCCTTCATAAATAGTTGCTTTATTGTCTTACATTTTTTGTTTCACCCTCAATATTCTCTCCTCCAATTATTGTTATATCATTGGAGAGGCAATTGCTTCCTATATAAATCAGTATTTAAGGTAATGTCATAAATGTATCTTTTAGGGTAATTGCTGCTACGAAAAGCTGATATTGTCGATATTGTAGTGCAGATATTGCAGCAGGATCCCCAGGACCCAGAGGCATCAAGTCAGCATGGAATCTCAGAAGTTCGCTCTGACAGGAGCTCGTAGCCAGAGCTGTGTCAGGAGGTGATGGCCATGAGAAGTGACAGTCATTTCTGCACGTCATGGAGAGCTGATCAACCAGCTCCACTTCATTACAGAGCAGCCTTGCAGTGGCATTCATTACCAGAGCAGAAGGGAAACCCTGCCTCGTGCTAAACATAATACGTTAAAAAATAAGACATTTTTAAGAAGATCGCACTAAAGACAAAAAATTTCTTTTGTTACAGGACTCAAATTCAGAAAGTTGTTTTCAAAATGATGGAACAGCAGCATCTAGAACCTAATTAAAATTCAGCACAAAACAAAATTCTTGTTGAGGTTGAGGAAAACATTCTTGCACAGAAATTCTTTAAACCTGTAAAATATTACTGGCTCCTGCCTTCCTATATGTAGGAGACACACGAGCCATCATTTCCTCACCCATACATCAAGTGTCTCCTGTAATAACTTCTGTGATAGCCCAATTTCCCCTCTGTGATGGCCATTTTCATGCTTGTTTTCTTTCTCTCATCATGTCAGTTTTTCCCTTGTCTGCAACATCCTCGCCCAGTACTTGTTTAATAATAAATAAAGAAATAAACAAAGAAATTCAGTAGTTAATGGACATGTCCAAGGGAAAATGAATATGCTATTTGATTTGCTTGTGAGCATTTAAAAAACAGAATACAGAAAAGATTTACTTTTTTTTTTAGTCCTTAGGCCAACCTTTATAGACCAAACACTTTTCCTATCCATTCATCTTTCACTTAAAGATTTACCAAGCTCAGGAAGAAAAAGTACATCAAGTTTCCAGAAAATGTTCAAAACATCAAAAAAAAAATCATTAAAAATTAAACACACCTACTAACTGTACCATGCTATAAATATTAAATTGGTCTAAATATAACATATTTATTGACAAGAATTTTTAGAGCTGTTTTTTTTTTTAAATCTAGTGAGAGTGCACATAATACTAGAACAGGATGTACTTAGTATTAAGCAACCCTATATCAGATCAAAGGATTTCAGAGCCATTTCTAGCCAGAGAATGACATTATTTATACTACTGTCTCCACAGAGGATAAATCCATTTCTTGTTTGAAAAGGTTAGGCAATAAAGGGAGATTTATAAAACTAGTACAAATAATTGGTTTCCTTTTCCTTATCCCCTGTTGGCTGCAGTACTCCTTGGATAACCTTAAACCTCCACCCAGTCTGAAGCAAAATATTTTTACTGAGATTTTACCGTACTGTCTTCCTAAAATATCTACATCACTATCATTATGTTTCTACTGAATCAAACACCTACTTTAAAGGGAGGTACATATACATATATTTTTTCACAGTGTCCCAATCAGTATATAAAACTGATTTTTCCACAAATCACCTGCACTATTTCACTCCTCTATGGAAAGTAACAGCTACAAATATTCAGGAGACAAAAGACGGGAAGATATTTCTAGTTCATAAACACAAATATTAAGTGTTTATTTAAAAGACAGTGAAATGCTGCAAAAAATAAGAAAGTAAACAGTGACCTTAATAATGTCTGAAATCTCTAAACTGATATTGGGTTTTATTATGGTTTACTTTTCAGTTTAGTTCTTGCCTAATATCAGTGTTAAGTCAATTAAAAAAGACAATGAAAATATTTAATTTGCTAGCTAGAGGTAGACCTTTAGAAAAAAAAAAAAAAAAATAAAAAAAAGGTTTGACATGCTGTGGCAGCCATTAAGAAAATTTCCAAATAACATTTGTAAATCAAGAGTTCCAACACTTTACTGCATTTCCCACAACATCATTGATGGTATCACCAAAAGGTACAACCTCTTTTTAAAAGCAAGTCTGACTTGCTGATGACTATCACCAAGTACCCTACACGAATAAAATCACTGAAAATTGCTTTTAAATAAACATGAAGAGATGAGACTCTGAATGAAATCTTAGGTATCTTAGGTTCTGTTTATCCATAATGGAGGCAGAACAATGCCAGCAAAGAACAACAATTCTTTTTCTGTGTAATTAAAAATGAAATCCAACTCAACCATAATTCTACAGGAGGAATTTCTCAGCAAAATGGTTCCGTGCTGGTTTTCATGATCTCATTTATCAATTTGATCCTGCTCAGCAGAAGACTTGGATACCTACTTATTAGGAAGTTTCACATACTTAAAACTTCTTGATTTCCAAGTGACAGAAGAATGAGGTTCAACATTTTGCCAAATTACTGCTTAAATATTTGGAGTTTCACTGTTGACAGGTTGCAAATTAATGCAAATTACTATAGGACTTAATGCTTAACTTTAACACCAGAAATTAGGGAATATTTACTTGAATTCATTTCACACAGGCCTTGAAGCAATAAATCAGGCACAATGGCTAGAGTGCAACTTTTTACCTAGAGTGGACAAACTGAATGGAACAAAAGAATATTTAACTTGTCTATAAATAAATGCAGCTTTTGAAGGCTTATTCCTCTCTATTGGAAATACTCAATGAATATCCAGCCAAAGGAATTATGTAAAAGCCACAGATGTTAGGAGGGAGACCATCCCCTTAGTTTTCTCCACTAAATCTGTGAATAGCCAATTGCCCCTAAATAATAAAAATAACAAATTGCAACAAGCTAACAATTGGTTAAACAAAATCTAGTAAAGCACAGTTGACATTAGGCTCAGAATCCTGAAAGAAAGTGGTATTTTTCTAAAAAAATGTTAAGAAGCAACTGTTGAGTTGCTCACAAGCACAATAGAATCTTTGAAGAAGTACTTACTGCAGTGACCATACCAAAATAAATTTAACATGCAGAGGGGAAAATAATGAACAAGAATAAAGAGGTGTACTACAGGAATCAGAAAGTGTATTTTTGCAGAAAGGACATCAGGAGAGAACTTAGAAAGGTAAAACGTTTGTACCTGACACAGAACTACTCAAAGATCCCATAGCAGTCTCGTCATATTTTGGAACTTTTAACCAATTAATTAGGTATGCCAACAAAAATACCAACAAAAATAGAGGTATTTTTGCTCTTTTCTTTGTCAAAGTAAGTTTTGTGGGTTTGCTCTCTTTCTAATGGCATTGCATTCTGTAAACAGCTCCACAATGCTAACAGTCAGAGGGTGGAAGGGACCTCCCAAGTCTTCCAGTCCAACCTGCCTGCTCAAGCATGGTCAACCAGCACAGGGTGCTCAGGGCAACTACGTCCAGCCACGTTTGGAGTATGGCCACAGACAGAGAATTCACAACCTCTCCAGGCATCCCATTTCCCCCTTTCAGTAGGGGAGTGAGTTCTCCGTGGCCAGATGGAATTCTGTGTGGTTTTGTCTGTGCAGATTGTCTCTTCTCCTGTCACCGGGCACTACTGAGAAGAGTTTGGCTTCCTCTTACTCATTCCTCTCCATCAGGTATATTCGGACATGGATAAAGATCCTCCTGAGCCTCCAGACCTAATCTCTTCTGAAACAGAATGGTTCTCCCACATTTTTAGTGGGAACATTCCAACCTGATCTCCGCTTTCCAGCTGTCTCTCAGTAAGAACTCCTACTGACCCTACCATTTATCTGAATTATTGAAGCTTATTCTCACTCATTCAGCTCTTCAACTCTGGGAAAAATCTACAGTGGCCTTTCAGTGCTATACCATTCTATTCCAATCCACTTTCTCCAAAGTAATATTAAGTCATCAAAACTGAACAAAACCTCCGAAACTGTAACCAGGGGCAACATATTACACAGTACTTCCAGTATATTACACGTGGGACCTCTTTCTGATATTATCTCTCCCTTGAAGTGCTCCACCATTCAGACAGAAGCATGCAGCACAGTTTCTAGCTGTTTGTTTAGTTTTGCTCAAATATAAATTGATAAATTGGACCATTTTTAAAGTCAGAATCAAATCCATCAAACTTGCTAGAAAAGCATTTTTTCTGAGCAAGATTACTAAGCAAAAAAAAAATTCCTTTTTTCTTCTTTAATCCCATTTTAATTATCTTCCAGCTAATGGAAGTCTACTCCAAGTGCTATTTTCTTCTATTGTGTTTCCTTTCAGTTACACTGCAGTGCTCATCTTGGCTAATAGATGTCTGCAAATCAACCAGGCTGTCTGTCTCTCCCAGTATCTACTCAGCAGAAGGTATAGCCCAAAAGCTAATGAGCTGCTAAACATTGCTGCCATTGAAGAGGGATGCATTGTGAATTTGCAATTTTGCCAAACACCACACACATAACTGATGATTCCTGTCAGTAGCTGTAGTGTGAGATCACGATTGACTCCAAGATAACAATTAAAATGGAATACATTAAGGAACTCGTTATGGATAGGAGCAGCATAAAGCTTGTCACTGACTATGGCTTCATTTCTCTGATGCAGACACTTCATGAAAGCCTTAATGATTTGCCAGGTATTGTAGATGATCAATCCATGCATAAAACTTATTTGGAATAGTCGATAGTTTTGTTTACTGCAGGGAAATAAAGTATTTTATTTATGTTGGAATATTAATCTCTTACATGCCCAGACAGAATAATGGCTAAATCATTCAGAAGAAAAGTACTACCATACAGTGATTTCACTCATACATCCAAAGACCTAATTTACACAAGAGCCTGAATTCCACACTCAGCTTTACTCCCATCGGCCTTAGTTCCCATTTTACTGCAGAAGAGGAAAAGGCAGGTCAGAACATGATTCACACCAAAGGGTTTTGATAAATGCACTCCTGTACGTGGTACTTCAATCCTTGGTGTAACTTCCTTTAAACACCAAAGCCCTTTCATGAATCTACACATTCACTAAAACTCACAGCAGAAGCAGCTACACAGGGAGAACATGAAATTTCACCATTTTAGAGACGTGTTTTATCACTGTACTCATAAACCATAACTGTCGAGTTTTAGATGCTAAAGATGCATCTTTTGCAAGAAAAAGGGAGCGATTCTATCCAAATATAGCAATATTTGCAAGTGTCCTTTATGTATATTCAGTAACTCAGTGGTCAAAGCTCTTGCCATATGTCATCACATCCTCAGGGACCATCTCCCTAATCATCCAGACTGTTACAAGAAAGGGTCAGAGATGGTTATTTTTGTTTATTAATTTGAAATAAATAAATAATTACAATTAGAAAAAAAGGTAAGTTTGGTAACTCATGACCACTTCAAAATAATATTCACATTAACTTTGCTCTCTTTCAGTGAACCTGTCCAGAATGTCAGACTGCAGATTTCAGTATGTTCTTCCAATTATAACTTTGCGTGCCGCTTGAGTTCTGAGGTGCAGTGAATTTTACATAACGAAAAGAAAGCTACAACAGCACAAAGCCCAGGCTTCTTTGGAGGGCTGGTAGTTTAACTGAGAAATGAAAACAAGGCAGCAACAAAACCAAACACATTTCAAATCAGAGGTAAAAAAATAAAGCGATACACCAAGCAAACTTCAGAAAATTTCTATTTATAATGTATTTTAACTCCTCACACCAGAGCTGACTGATCTGGAGGCCTTAAAATGGTATTTTTTTTACTACTATTATTATTTTTACTAGTTTGCTGTGCTTCATTAGATAAATTCCAAGCTTGACTTTTTGCACCTAACAAAGCATAAAAGACTATATCTATGAACCACTGCTTTCATTATACTCTCCCTTTTAAGGCCAAAACCCAGCTTTCAAGCAGCACTGAACATTATCTAAGTGCAGTGGCTCATGAAATGCTGGACATTAAAATCAATCAGAGTTTACCCTGGGAGTCTAGACATAAAATGAGATGTTTCTCATGTAACTTTTGGAAATTAAATAGGAGAATTTTCATCACTGTAGTTGATCATCACTGAATGAGTGAAAAACACATGGACTGCAGGGTACATTTTTCTGCTTAGGGAATACCTGTTAAATGTGGACCTGTGAACAGTAATCAGATGGGGGGAAAAAAAAAGCCATTCTCCAAGGACACACACAATTAACAAGTTGGAACCAATTAAAATAAGTGAAATCCATTAGAACACAAGTTCTTCAAAGTTCTGTTCCTACCTCTCTGGGTGGCCATGTGCTGCCTAGGCATGTACATAGAAAAAAATCAAATGTTTCAAACAACCAGTAATCTAAAAGCAATACTATAAAGCCACCACGGATAATACTCTAGGCTGGAACTCTAATTTGAACATTGAGCAAAACTCTAATTTTGAAAAGCAAAAATCGCTCTTTGGTGACATGAACTGAAATTAAAAAAGCCATTCACAAACCCCAATGTTTCTAGTTATTAAATCAAGTAAGATTATTTTATATATATATATATATATACACACACATAATCTTCTTTTTATTCCAAGATGATTTGTAATAAAGATATATTTAAATAAAAATCTGTCTTTGGTAATATCTTTAAAAGGTTAACTTGAAAAATCAGAAATCCATACCTAAACTTGAAAATAATGTTGACACTTTCCAACTTAAATTATTTAGGAGAAAATCATATCTACAGTGGTCTTTTACATTGAAGGTTAGTTGCAACAGTTCTTTTATCTGATGTTTCTTCTATCCTTAGTTTAAAAGAAAAAAAAAAACTTTTACCAAACAACAGTTAACCAGAAAAAATGCTGCCAAATTTTAACTTTGCAAAGCAATTTCATCTCCTCTATCACAGACTCTCCACGTAATCATTTCACTCTAGCAAAGCCATCAAAACTCTTTTGTAAACTCTTTTCCAACTCTTCTGCAAGGTACTACACGTGGCAGCTCAGGATGATTTCAAAGTGGAGGCCACTTTCTTGACTGATGTGAAGGTTTTCAGTTCTAAAGTAAATGGACTGCAATTTCTGCAGAATTTCTGGTTTTGTCTGTCTCATCTTCATTGGAAATTCAAGCCTCAATAGCACTCTGCACAAAGCTCATGCTCCTCTTCTGGACAAAACCTTTCTGCTGTTGCTTCAAATCTGGGGTGGGTTTTTCATCCAAGTTTATTACATTCATTTTAATTAGCAGTCAAAAACAATTTTTAAAAAACAATATCCAAGCATAAACATGGTTTTTAAAACAACAAACACCACCACTAGTGGTCCATTCAGATAAAGACATTAAATCATTTTTAGCTGGGGATAAAAATAAAGAGTCTGAACACCGGCGTCCCTCAGACTCTGCATTCCCCTCACATCACCCTGTCTCATCCATCCTTTAGAGGATGTTCCTTTTTCCCCTCTTTCCATCAGGACTGGTGCCAGCTCATCTCACAGACATGGCTTTGAAGACCACGTCTGTGATGACAATTCCTAGAGCTTCCTGCTACTCCTTTCCCATCTGCGCCGTGTCCCTTACAGCAGCTCAGCCTTACCCAGCTCCTCTGGGGCTCCAACCACAACACTGGTGTGATGAAACAATCTGAGGCTTCCTCATTTTATCAATTAACTGAACACAGCCTCATGTAGAGACAGGCCAATATAGCTCCCACTGGCCAGGGCCCAGAAGCAGAATCCCATGGAAGCTGTGCTCCCTGCCTTTCATGGAGCATTAGTACCTGGTTATGCCAGAGCCTAGACAGCTGCTGAATATTTAAGAGAAAAAACAGCTGAGAGTAGTAAAGCTCTCCTAGGAAAGAAAGAAAGAAA
>VWZP01002584.1:1000272-1064704 GCA_013396995.1 Dicaeum eximium
GAGAGAAAGAGAGAGAAAGAGAGAGAAAGAGAGAGAAAGAGAGAGAAAGAGAGAGAAAGAGAGAGAAAGAGAGAGAAAGAAAGCATCATACTCATGCTGGAAACCAAATCAGTGTGTTCAAAACGGAGAAGTTACACAGAGCTGAATGTTAAGCAATATGGCTGAAGTAAATACAAGTGAAGTTCCAAAACAATTTTATCTCTTTTCCATATGACCTTTCAGATTCTCCTGAACTAAATGAAAGAGGGTTGATTCTCAAACCTTCCTTCAGTATGGAACTTTATCAGACATTTACAACAAAAACACCTATATAAACTTCAGATTTTTATCTACCATCTGCTGATAAATATCACAGCAATGCATGTAAAGAGGTCAGAAAGCCAAGATGAACACAGCTGTATTACTAGAAATACGAAATCACCGAGCTTATGCACAGGTAGTCTGCTACTCCCTCCCCCTTTGGAAATCAAACAGGAGTAGATCAAAGGGTTAATACACACTTGGTATTGTTGTAACAAGCAGGATATCAGCTGGTAGGTGAGAGCACACAGAAAGGCAGCACTGACGCCCAAGGAAAATACCAGCTGTCTCTGCTCAGAGAAGACAGATCACCACCTGTCCCCGTTATCTTCCACACACAATACCAGGCACGCTGGCCATTTTAACAGGGATAACTGTACCCATATGCTGTTTAATTTTGAACTGCACTCTCCCTCCTTGTAAATATTCCTGATGGATCAGTCTGAACTGTAGATTAGCTCAGTGGTGATGTTTAGCTAGAGGCTGAACTTCACACTTCAGCTCTCTGAAGCCTTAATGTACAGTGTGCTGTGTTAGCATCACCACTTTAGGCAAACAGCAGAAAGCAAACACGTGCACACACATACATGGACAAAGAGAGGAAAAGAATCTTTAAAAATATTAAGATTTTAAAAATACTTGGTAGAATTGTTTTAAGTCGCATCCTGGCAAAAGTGCTTTTTTCTATATACTGTGAGAAGCCCTGCTTACCTTTTAAGCAATACATGAAATAGTGGTGTTACAAAATCAAAAATAGTGCTGTAGATTTCAAAACAAGAAAAAAAAAAAGAAACCAAAAAGAAACAATCTTCCCACAATCTATACCATTAGGAAAAAAAAAATACATCTGTTCCACTAAGTTTTACAATGGCATTTTTGAGAGAAACACATAAATGGCACTTCTTTTTCTTAAAAACCAAATAACTATAATCTCAGCAACAACTTTCTGTTTGTTTGGACACTTGATTCTTCCAAGTTAGCAGGGTGTTTCTATATTTGAAATGTGGCTCTGAATAATACCTTTATGGCACAATCTGAGTTTATAAAGAAATAAGAAAAAGAACAAAAATAATCATCTACAGTGTTACATGGCCACCTTCACAATCACAGCTCTGGCAAAAAAAAAAGAACCAAAATAGACTCAACCCAAATCCTCAGATCCCATAGGAGCAGCAAACTTTAGTAGAGTACTCTGGCTCTTTTTATTCTCTTTCAGCCATTCTGCGTGTTGAAACCACACAAAAAACCCCCAAACAAACAAAAACCACACCAAAAATCCACCAAACAAACAAATTTAAAAAAAAAATCAAGAGAAAATGCACTTCAGAATTGCTGGCATGGAATACAGCTGGCTGCTGTCCATCAGCCAGATGTCAGTGGCTAAAAGCTGCATCACTTGCAGGGAATAGCAGGGGTGTCTGACTAGGAGGCAGGAATACATCAGTGAGCAGTGGGATGAAGGACCTCAAATTCTGAGTGCCCCTGAAGCTTCAGAGATTTGCAGAGCTCTCTAGTCTTGCTCAATCCCTGTGAATAGTTCACCCTAGCAGCTGTTCAGATGTTTGTTTGAATAAATTTTTGTAAAAAATGTTGAAATAATTATTTTGTATAAAGCTCTTGCATCATGGTCTGGGCTGCGAGTTATTGCAGGGCTCTGAGACAATGCACTGTGGTTTTGACCCTGAATCAAGTATTCACTTATGTTCCTTTTAGTTTTAGAAAAAAATTAAAGACTCAAAGACATGAAAGATTCACACTGAAAGCAAAGGCTCATAGATTTCCTCTGGTCACTCACTCCTTCAACTCACTCTGTTCCATCAGGCGTGAAATTCGTGATGGTTGAAAAGAAACTTAACACCATATCCATCTCCATGTTTTTTCCTAGAAGACCATAACACATCAAAAGTTCACCACTAGTCTTTTCAGCCTTTCAAAGCTCTCAATTTTTCAAACTAAAATTTCACCACATGTTATGTTAATTCATAATAAATATTTTAACTCCACCCATGTCAGCACTTTACTTGGTATTAAGTTGCTGAGCAAACACACGCACAAAAAAAATTCTCAGCCAAAAATCCAAAAACCTACAGAACAACATGATTTTAAACAGTGACATATGATTTCTTATTATCAATTCACAGGCTAGAAAACATGTAACTTTCATAAAATTAAACCAAGGAAACTTAATTTTTAAACATGATGCAAGAGATGCACAATTTATCGGTAAATTGTCTAAAGATATCTACTCATTTAATTAGCTCCCACTTCACTGAAGCTGATTTTACTCTCAGCTGAAGCAAGGCAAGGCTTTTCTTGTGCTGATCAACAGAGCAACTATGTTGCCTTTAATGAAGACTTAAATGCTCTGAAGATGTGTCTTTAAATATGAATTAATCTACCTTCTTAAATTTGCTCCCCTGTCTCATAAGGGAGATATACAACCCTTAAATTGTAAAATAAAACTTGAAAATCTACCAAAAGAGTATTCATATCTGAACTTCACACACATCATTTATTGATATTCTATGCCCAGAAAAACTAAGTTGACCATTAAAAAATTTATATTGTTTCACAGCTTTCATGCGTAAGTGTTTATTCCCTATAGAATAGTCCTATTAATTTAGCCTAAACCCCTGCAGTGGGATGCAACAACACTATACTAAACATTAAATATTGTAAACACAGATTTATTCAGATAGCTACTACAGAAAGTACATTTTTCTACAGTTGGTCCAAACAAATTCTTTACACATTTTTATGAATTGACAAATTCTTTTTAGTTTAGGAACTTTAAAATAATAAATCTTTCATATGAAAATTTGATTGCTTCAGGTTGATCAGACTTCTGTTTCAAGTAAGCAAACATAGTCCAAGAAACATTGGTCCCTATGAAATGTTATTACTTAAGGTTAATATAACAAGCAAAAATAAGGAACATCAGCAGGTGGAATTCCAAACGTTCAGCTGATCATTAGGCTGAAGTAAAACAAGAAAATGCACCCATAGGCATAAATACTGTATAGAGAGAAGTCACCAAAAAGATGACAGAATCTGAAGGAATATTGTTTTTTCATACCTTTACCAAATACATACTTGTAGTCTAGCAGCAATATGCTACAATCTCCCTGCTTGTACCAGTATTTTTCTGTGAGGAATGCCTGGAATCCAATCCCTATATTATACTGGTAATCAAGGAGGAATACTGCATGCAAATCTAGTAACCTTATTTATGAAAGAATGCTGAAGAAGTGCAAAATGTCAAGAAGTACTGCAAAATAAACCCTCAAAATCAATCAAGTCCCCACAAAAGTCACCCTGCCAGAAGTCAGAATTTCATCCAGTCTCCTCAGAAAGACTGAGGGGGCAATGACCTAGTTCCAGTCATGGAGAAATCCTGGATATTAAATGGTTCTTCTGACTTGAAGAAAGCATAATAGTAAAATGTTTACTAGCCTGGGATTGAACTCAGAGAAAGATATACAGGAGGCCAATTTATAAATTTTACATGGAAACATATTAATCTAAGGGAAGTGACAGAATTTAATGTGTTCTGGTTGTCTCAGGTGCACGGGCTTTTTTTCTTTCTGAAACTATTTGAGTACAACACAAATTATTATCACATGGTGTGATTCTTGGGATGTCCTGTGCAGGGCCAGGAGCTGGATTTCATGATCCTTGTGAGTCCCTTTCAGCTCAGGATATCCTATGATTCCAAGCAACTCTTGACAGCAAGATGAGATTCCCACTTTCATCTGCTTATTCACACTCCTTCACCAGGAACTCTCCTCTCTGAAAAATACCTGTTAAAAACATTAGCCTAAATATAGGCTAAGTACCAGCTAGCACATAGACTTTTCCTAACTATGTTGTGTCAAAACAATTCTGCACAGTTTACATAGCATAATTCAACTCAGATTTTCTCCAAAAAGGTTGCCTTGACAGTGGCTGCACATGGAGTCAGGCTTCCTCCAAGCAGGGATGTAATAATGGTAGGGAAGGCTGGAGGCAAAGAGCTGGGACCAAAACCTCTTAACTTGGCTAAGCAGTAGCCATAAGAGCACATCTGACCTAATTTGACAAAACAACAGTTCACATCACATCAGCCAGCTCCCCACTTCTGTGGAACTGCACATACAGAGGAAAGGGATGAGGTTATCCTCCACTCCCCCCTTCCTGAGCCACACAGTAACAAGAGCAATTGCAGGATGGGGATAATGCAGCCTAATACTTCAGCAGCTGCAATCCAGAGAAGTGAACTCCTCAGCACTGAAATTGCTTCTGCACTCAAAATAGTCTGTGCTGGCTGCACATTTCTACATGTAGGAAATCCCTTTTTGTTTTTTTATTCTTTGAGAAGACTTACAAAGAAAGAGTAAGCATCTGCTTACAGCAGGAATAGTCTGCTTCTGCTGCTGTTCTTTTTTGAGCCTATATAAACTCTCAAATATTTAATTACCTATTATATTTTGCAGCTATTAGATAGATTACAGCAGGTTTGAGTTTATGTGTTGTGATTGAGATAGAGCAAGCCAGAGCAGCTACACCCAGTCCCTTTACTGGTAAGTTTTATCTGCAGGCTTAACAAAGTACACAGACATCCAGGCTGAGCTCTCTCACATAAAACTGATAATAAAATAAACCTTTCCAAACTATACTCAGGTTATTTATTTTAGACGGAGACAAAATAATTCCCATTAACATCTCCTCTATCTTCTTTTCACTCATGACCATGTCCAGGTACAAAAACTGCACAAAGAATGCTGATCCTGCCACACACAGAGCGACATGTGGCACAGCCCCACAAGACCAGCAAGACCATTTTTCTTGTAATATGTGACTTCTGAAACTCTGGGAAATGTTATATACCATATTTTTGCAAAAATTCATACAGGAAATTATGTATTTTCTCCTGTTGCTCAGTGTAACATGGGCTGAACAAAAATATATTTATAAGTGTTTATATTTTTGTCCACTCAATTTCTTTGAAATAATCATTATACATTTTAAACCAGAAACTAATATATTTTTAAAGAATCTCATTTAATTAGCATAAAATGTAAGGAACCTCACACTGCAATTACCAGAACTTTCTTTTTCTCTCACACAACCATGTGCACAAAAAAAGAATCCACTAAGAAAAGTCTGGAAGAGTACAACTCTAAAAAGGCCTGCTGGATCAATATTGACTTTATTGGTGCATCTCTTGATTTTCCCCCTAAGAAAGAAAGTGGTGAAATTATGAGGAGCAGCTAAGAGACTCTCTTTACTGCATCAGATTTATGACAACCTGAAATCTATTACTTTCCCTTATAAAGTCAGGCAGAGTTTGGAACTGACCATGATTTTGAACTCTTTCCATATGATTAAAAGCTGACAGGCTTTGAGAAAGGGGACAATCTGCAGAGAAACCTTCCAAGCATGGTGATTCTGAGGCCACTGAAGATACATCTTTAAATACATTATTAAAAGTACTTCTAGGTTTATTTTCAACTACTATTCTTAATAAACTAATCTTTCTGCAAAAGACCTTAATGCACACAAGAAAACAGATTATTGAACGATGTTCAAAGACTAATAACATGCAAGGCCACATCACACCAACTCAAACCAGTCAGCTTCTCTAGTTGTGTGTAGAAAGAGACAATGCACAACCAACCTCAGTAAACACCTCAGTGAGAGCATTTGCTTGTTTAAAATATAAAACAAACTAAACTGAAATTTGTACTAATGGTGCACAAATCAAAGAGCAGACTAGAGCTGACCACTCTGAACACACAGACTGCAAAGTATCTAGGATGTTTGTGCTAACCATCTAAAATGGAAAATATCTCCATTACTTGGCTTGTTAAATGCTGACTGATGTGATCAAAAATGACACTGAGTTACCAAAGCCAAGTAAGCAAGGTAAGTAACTGAGCACTGCCCTTCCAGCAGGTGTTATCTGCTGCTTCAGGAAACTGTCAACCTAATAGAGATGGTTACAGCCCACCTGGAGTACCAAACAGCCCAGAGATCTGATACAACACTGCCCCTGTAATTAGTATTATCCTAATGATATAGGCTATAAGTGTGCAGAAGTTTGACTGAATTTTGCTGTAGACACAGCCTTCCTCCTCAAGTAATTTATTTTTCTTTTGCAAATATTCCATATCAAACCAAGATATACTTTGTAAATTTTCTACCAGTCTATTTATATGGACTAATTTAATGTACATCACTTCATGGAGAGATAAAGCCCAGCTGAGTGAACAAAAATACGTAAAGAAAGAAAAGTAGCAAATAAAAGTGAACCTTAAGGACAGAAAAGTTTCTCAAGATAACTAGGTCTTCAAAAGACAAATGAAAAATAGTAGTAATAATAGAGATTAACAGCTCCTTTATTGGAAGTCTGCCCAAGGCTGAGGTAAAAACTAAGTATAGGATTCCATGAAAAAAAGCCAAATATTCTCCCCATCATTAAAATAAATTAAAATCTGTTCACATTAGAGTTTCCCATTTTTAACTAAAGAGGAAAAAACCCCAGGCTATTTCTGTATCCTGATTACCAGAAAACAATTAAATAAATGAAAAGTTATTTGATTTAAAATTAGCTTTCTCTCAACTCACTAACAGAAGAGCACGTTTGTATCACCTAATGACTAAACAAAAATCAGTTTTGTCCTCATGTACAGCCTTTTTCTACTCCATCTTGAATCCAGGTATTTTAAACAGCAAGATTCCTCGCCTCCTTAAACTTATCATAACACCTATGCTGAAATGGCAGCTAAAGGAGAATTCACATTACACTCCCTCCAAAACCTTCCTGTGCATTACAAGCACTCGGTGCAGAACTGCAGGGATTTGGCCTCTGCTGCACTAATGAACAAATCTAGGTGCCCACAGCCACACCATAAAGCCAACTTTCCCCAGGACATACACAGTACGTCCCACAGAGACTTTTATTGGCTAACAAGTCTTATTTCACACCACCACTAATCCTTTCCCTGGAACAAAGCTGCAAGAGAAACAGTAATTCTCTACCCAGGAACCTTTTATTATGAATTAGCTCCAAATTATCATGACTAGTATTTTTCTAAACAAAATGGCAAAGCATGCTCCAAAAGCGTTTGTGTAACTTGACCATCCTAACAACCACCACTGAAATTGCATGCTAAACAATATTTAGAAAAATTTTTATTACCAGAAGAAACCATCCTACCTTATATTCCATGGCTGTCACAAAGAAACAATTACCTTCCCATCACCATAAAACTGCTTCTCCCCACTGCAACAAAGCACAGCATCTGCCAGCATTAACTTTATTTCAATCCATAAAAAGGGAGAAGGCTTTCAGACACTACTTTCCAACATATTTTGAATAAAATCCTCTTTCATCAAGAGTGTTTCTCTCCCTCTAATGAGCCCTAGTGTAGCTTATTCCTTCCCAAGTCTTGTTGTAGAGGCTCTCTTATTTCCACACACACCTTTACGTTCCTCAAGAAGGTGAAATCCGTACCATTTCCCAATCAGTGCCTTAAAAATAAAGCTGCAAAGCCTGCCATAACTTTTTATAGTGGCCATATTACTTCTTTTATAGATGATACAGTGAATCTAAGATACAAAAAAAATGCACAGGCCCATAAAAGACCTTTATTGCATGCAGTAATTGAAAATGTATTTTGTATTTTATTTTTTAAGGTAGAATTTCTCTGTGTTTTAAATTAAGAGAGTTTAGGACATGATGCCTGAATACATTTCTGCAGAATTTTTACTTCAAGTAAGAGATGCACAAAACTTACATAATGCACACACATATGCTTAATTAAACAATTTAAATCATAATGCTTATACATTTAATTTGGAAGATCAAAGGTATGTTATATAAAAAGTTAAAATGTTTATTCCTTCAGGCAATGGAATCTATATGAACGCTGACATATCTTTATGTTCCATGCAGTTGTTTCTCTTATAATTAAAAAAAGCAATGCCATGTGTTCCAAAGTTTGATACTCTGCTAGCCTTACACAAGATCCTACCTGTGATTTTTCATTCCCACTACACACATACATTTCAGATTCAGTTTCAACTCATCAACCAGAAGAATCTCCAATACATCTATAGTGGGAACAATTAGATGCAAATAATCATCAGGCATTAGGCAACACTAAGCCATATATCTCAACAAATCATCTTAGCCAAATTAATACCCTCCAAGGGAAGTAATTATTATCTCTCCAAATCATTTAAATAGAAAGACAGAAGCTCAAATAATTAAAAGTCAAAAATAAAGAGATCGTTACTCTTAACGTACCTTCCTGTGCTTTAGGTCTCATCACAACCCAGGGCTGAACTTAGAGCCAACACCACACATCATCAGGAACAATAACCTGTTCACTTTTATAGGGGCAGAAGTCACGAAATTCCAGAGGGGCTGTTAACACAGTTTCAAAAAATACAAATCCTTGGAAATAACAGATGCACAAAATCTTACCTAGGTTGGACGGATCCATTAAAAAGAGTTTCCTTGGTTTCTTGTAGGTAACAATCCTATTTCCAGGCCTGCCCTGTTAGGGGCTTTTCCTTCCCTCCCTAAACCCTCTCTGGGCAGCTTCAGGAGCCTTTGTTCCCAAGTTAAGCCCCTGCAGCTGCCCCAGCTCTACACTCCAAAGAAAACCAAAAACCCTGAGATCTGGAAGAGAAGACATAAGGTGGCTGATCAAGGACTAAAACTGCAGGTATAACAAACAGCATTGTCAGAAAACAGCTACAGTTTTAAGAACCTCCAGAAAAAGGGGAAGAGGGGAGAAAAGTGAGGAGGTATGAAGCCCTAAGGGACTGGCACCTTCTGCCACTGGGCAAGACTCTTCATTTTCTTACACAATCCCAGCTGGCAGATATGATGAAGCTGAGTGCCCACAGGCTGAGGAATAAAAAAATAACTTCACCTGCTTCGTGCTGTGCACACAAGACACTTTTAAACAAAATCTGCTGAGCAAGACTACTGCATAACCAGCTCCTTTCAACTGTTTCCTGCTCTTTTGGTGGTCTATGGCTTTTACAAGATGCCATCAAGATGAATTACAGACAGAGACAGTAACTGAAGTCTGGTGAATAGTTAATGCCTTTGGATGTAGACCACAGACCAATTCAAACTTTCTGCTCTCCTCTTTAACTCTAAAGATACCACACAGAGCTTCACACAGTGTTGTGTATCAGTCTATTTCAATATAGGAATACTTCAAGCAAATGTTTAAAAAACAAAACAATCACAAACCCAAAAACTTTAAACTACACATCTCCTCGTTTCAGAATGATATGACCAAAGGAAATAACATTTCCAATAAAAGAAAAGCTTATTAAAAGCTACCACTTTTCCAACAATCCTTCTCAAGTTCTCTTCTCCTTCTTCTGCTTTGCTTGGATTCACTAAAGAATAACAGTATTTCTTCAAGACAATCATGTTTCTTAGGAAGCCTGAATAGTCTGAACAGCAAACTGTACACTTACTTTTTCATCCTGTGACTTCTCTCATTGTATTCTTAATTGAAGAATAAGTAACAGGAGTGAAATAAACTCCGGTGCTGATTTAAACTCCCAGAGCAGTATGAAAGCTTAAGTACAGCAAAATAAGCAGTGTTTTACTTACTGATTTATTTCATGGGGACAGAATTGTTTATACCTTTTCCAAGCTGTAGCTGTGGTCAGGGTAGTACACATATATATAGTTTAATGGAGACAGAATCCCTGAATCTATGGTCATGGAATTACAGTCTTCAATGGCATTTCTATACTGCATGATTGACTTGTAGCCTCAGGTTAACTCTGAACATTTGCTTTAATAAAGCTACACTAGGTTGAGCAGAAGTCTCATGTATCACAAGCTTTTGAAACTTGGAATAATCTGCAACTTTTCTGAACCCATTCCAACTTTCTGATGTCCTTTTTTGTGCATGAATGGATTCAGCATTCCAGTAATTGTCTCACTGATGAGTCACCTGTACCTTATCTCTTTACTTCTATTTCACAGCTCAATTAAAAATCTTCTTAGACTATCTAATGTGATTCCAGGTCCTGTTAAGCCTCACTCCCTTAACAGAGTATGGTCCCATAATGCAAAACCTCTGAACATACACCTTTCGTGTTCAGACATATGATGTGGCATTTCAATGCAAGCATACACTTGCCAGGCCATTCAGTTCAAATATGGAGAGTGGACTCAGCTTTAACACTACAGGTTTATCTGGGTTTTTTATCTTGTTTATATTACTTGTCTTATGTACAAATCCTGCAAATTTTGACTGATGATTATTGGGTAAATGCATTTTGAACTTTGCATTTTATGTATATCTATTCTTACCACCTCTATCTACTAACCCAGTGGGTCTGTGTCTGTGTGTTTAGAGGAAAGGGTCACTGCTTGACTCTTTCCACAAAGCAGTCAGATAATTTTAAGAAAAGTGAATCAGTGTTTTACCATTAGTTTAGATTGCTCTTCTACTGGCGAGCTCTACTCACACTCATCTAATCCTCTAGGAAGACTGGTTTAAATCAGGTTTCTTTTTTATCATAATTGACGTCAGGAAAAAATTAAGCCAACTTTCTTCTTTCCAGTAACAAAATATTTAAATGATGACAGCACACTGAAGGAGCAAAACCGGGGACTGTAACTGCTAATTACTGCTCCCATTTCCTACCCTCCTAACTTTGAAGCTCTGCATCTATTCCATGACATAGAGAAGAAATATGCATGAGTTGCAATTCTCCCTCTACAACAGGGATAACTAATTGACAGCCTGAAGGCTGAATCCAGCTCTGCAAGATGGTTTTACTTGGATCCCACGATGGCCTAGAGCAAAGGCTGCACATCGTGTACTGTGCTAAACAATTTGCTTAGCCCATAGGAGAGCGGGAAGCAGAGAAAGGGAGTGAGGAGAAGTAGGAGGAACGGAAGAACGTGGGTGATGGCTGAGGGGCTAGGATGGCAGTGTTCCAGCACTTCCCCACCTTCCCAAGCTGCCTGTCCAGAGAGCAGCTTGTGTGGGGCAGAGCTGGAGCAAGCTGGGTCCTTCAGAGCATCTGCCCCAAAGTGGGCTGAGCCAGAGCAGGCACCACAACCACGCCAGGCTGTCCAGCTCACACACCTTTTGTGATGAGCTTTCCAGAGACAGTTTTGCCAGACCTACTACATAATCAGGGAGGACTGTGAGTGAACTGGTGCCCCAAGAACCCCTAAAACAAACAGAGTGGAGAAGGCAGCACCAGTCCTGCATGGGCACTACAATCTCTCCAACAGGAGGTCACACTGCCCGAGCTGATAGTCTGGAAGTTCCTGGCCTGCACACAAAATCTCCACAGCCTCTATCACAGAACCACAGAATAAACTAGGTTGGAGAAGACCAACCTGTGACCTAAGATTACCTTATCAGCTAAACCATGGCACTGAGAGCCTCATTGAGTCCATGTAATAAAGCAAAGGGTCTGAATTTGAATTTAGACACCGTCCCTGAGCATCAGTGAACTTAGAATCAATAACTCTCATCTGCTTCTGCAGGAACAGTCCTAAGCCCAGCAGGAACAGAGTAAAATAAAAGAAGAAAAACAAGTGTCCCTGTTTCTAGCATCTTCTACAGCACCTACATATTTCACTTTTTTGGCCTTTGCTGTCTGGGCAGCAGAGGGTTAAAGACTCAATCATCTTGATATATTCATCTGAGCCATGAGCAGCTGGCAGGGAATAAACAAAAAAAAAAAAGGAGGCCCATAGCCATAGGGAATCAGCAATACAGGCTCTAGAGGAATAAATCCAGGAAAATGGAAAATTACAAGTTAGAGAACTCATTTTTTATCCCAGCACCACCCAAAAGGGGTAATTTTTGGAACATTTCAAAGGGTTTCCAAAGTTATTTGTAATTAGTGCTAAAAATTGCTCAGAAACATTTCAATTAGTCCTGAAAACAGAGCAATGAAGAGCAGTCTTGTGAGGAACAAACAGACTGTAAGAGAGTTCCCAATCTCTCCAGAGCTGACAGATCTCTTTGTGAGCATCTGAGATCAAGATTTAATTTCTTCCTGCCTCAGTTTTTCTGTCTAGAAAACAGCAAGACCACCTTCATTCCCAAAAAATGGGCATATTTAAATATTATAAAATGCTTTTAAGAACTTATTTTGAAACACCTACTTATAAACAGAGGACAGAGGACTTTTTATGGTATTCTTGCAAAAGGAAAACAATGCTATGGTGCTGGAATAGAAGTATCTCTTGATCCCCTTTCTTCTGTATAGAGACAAAATTTACTAAAGTGAGCTGACCTTTATGGTTTTGTTCATTACCTTGGGAAAATATTGTGACTATTTTTGGGTATAAAAACCTAATTACTTCAGTTACCATGTTAAAATTAAGTAATTTGCAATGCTCACCATTACACCTTTTATTAATATCAAAGGATTGGTTCATCCCATTCAGAATGAAAGGGCTACATAGTGACATTTTTATCGTATTTTACTAGCTAATTCCATGATGGCAGTTTTGAATATTTCAGTGTCCACTTCTTCAGTAATTATTACTACAAGTCTAATACATTTTATTTTATGAAGAAACTTTGCTATCATATGGAGTATCTTGCCAAAAATGCTGCTTGATGCCTACTTATGAAAGAACAGACCTTTACACTGGATTTTATGTTTATTCAGAAAGTGAAATATAGGTAAGTTTTGACATAGTTTGATGAAAACTTGATCTATTAATAAACAAAAATAATAGGTATTACAAAGACCAGTCTAGAAGACAACACTCTTTAAAAAATCTCAGTAAAGTTACTTTATCAGTGGAGCCTTTTCTGTTTTAAAACCACACCACACACTACACTAAAGAGCTAATTCCACTAATAAAACTGGAGCCATACAAATTCTCTTCAGATAAAGATGTCTACAAGAGAGACTTGCTAGTGTCTGATGAAAAATTTAAGAACAGCATGGTATTTGAGGAATCTGCTTAATTATTGCCATCTTACTCTTGCAGAATTTTTAGCCTACTGTATACTTTCAGGTGAAAAAAAAATCCTTCATTTCTTTTAGCATCAGAGAAAATCCTGCAGGTTTTTTACAAAACAATCTATCAGAAGTATTATTGTTGAGTAAGGATAAGGCATTGAGCTGAAAACCAGACCTTTAACACTAACAGTTTCTGCCAGGAAAGCATTTACTATCAGGAACTGAGGAACAAAAGCAACCAAAAATGCCTTTGCATCTGGAAATGGTTACCAAAATGGCAACTATGTATAAAGTAGCCCAATCACATAACCCAAAGACTCTCTTTTTTTCTTTTAAAGGCAAGTGTTACAAAAAATATTTGACACTTCCCCCTTTTTCCCTTAAGCTCAAATACTTTAAACTTATAAATTAATTCAAAACTAACAAACAAGCTTTTTTTTGTGTGTTTTTTCCCTCCACCTTATTGTGACCTTTTGGAACTGAATTATATTGCATGTATATAGGTAAAAAATTAAATTTCAGTCTAGCCAGCTCTTACACACAGCTCCTCTTCCCAATCAATTTTGATAGTATAGAAGCACAAAGAAGCCCAGTTTACAGAGTCCACATGTGTTTAATCTTTGATTAATTGAACAAAAACTAAGCGCCTCCAGACGTATTTCTTTTAATCACAGGAAAGGTATCTTTTCAGTTGCTTTGCTAGTAGGAGAGAATCAGCAGATGTCTGCCAGGTCTAAAGGGAATTTCTGTTTCTCTGGAGAAAACAGTTTAAATAGGAGAGGAACAGACATATGCTGACTATGCACTGCTTAACAGATGACGTAGAGAAGCATCTACTACCTCAGGGAGTGGAACGGGGCAGTTTTCAAATTAAATTTCTTTCAAATTCAAAGTGATCAGCTGAAATCAATTTACATACAGGATGCAAGTCAAGTCAGACAGTTCTCATCAAAACAGCTCCCAGACACAAAGATGCAAATCTATCTTTGTCAGCAGAATGATCTCAAAGAAAGGTTTTAACTTGATGACAGCAAAAAGGAACAATAAAAATTAATTTATTCAGAATAAACACAGCTGATACTTTTGTTTTCTGGGGAATGATAATTCAAAATAATATTTCATTAATATGGAGTATTTGCCAAATATTCTCAATTCATATACAAAACGCATTGGCACAATGCAAATTTATTTCTAAATATTAACTTAGAAGCAAGTCTGTAAGAACGTCAGAAAAACTTTTTTTGAAGTGTCATACCGGGGGAAAAAAGCACCAGAACAACCAATGCATGAGGATTACTGGTCAGCATTTTACTTGTTTGACTTTATACTTCTGCCTAAAGGCATTTGTCCTGTATCATCAGCTAGGACAGGGAAACACTTAAAAAATAGGAATGATCTTCACTTCATCTAGTTCTACCAAGATGTCCTGGGGAAGAGAGGAGGAGGAAGAGGAGGGGTAGAGGTAGGGAAAGAAAGATCAAGAGTCTAAAGCAAAAACTGGGAGAAAATGTATTAAGACACCTTAGATGAAAACAGCATTTTATAAAGACTCCCCAGGACCAGAGGAAGCTCACAATCAAGAGACCAATGGCCCCAGTTAATTTGACAACTTGCACTAAGGAGTTTCCTCTGAACTCTGCTCAATCCTTCCCAGCCCACAGGCACACACACAGGCTGGAAAATTACTGAATAGCACATCACTTATGCCGTGGGAGGGGAGTAAAAACAAGCATCAGACACTGAAAACAAACGGTGGTATCAAAATGTCTTTCCTTCTTTAAGCAATTAGGATATCTGTCTTTATTTGCATTTACACTTGATATTAAGTCCAAATTGTCTTCCACAGGCTTCTGAATAGCAAAACTTTAAGATCTTTGGTATCAATCCACTGTGTTGGCTGAATTCAGGCAAAACACTTAAATACTTGTCTCAGGCTCATGCTTGATATAGTAGGGCCCTTCAACCTGAACAATTTGATTCAATTTTTTTCTTTGAAACTAACAACTTGGTGACAAAATGTGCAAAGCAAAGCAAAGCAAAGCTTTCACATTTGAAGAGCCAGATTCCCCAGTTTAGGTTCAAGGTTTCAGATACTCTTCTATGCATCAGAGCTGCCATTCCACAAAAAGACTGCCAGCACATTGTTTGATTTATGAATACACTGAGCTGCACAGCAATTTCTGGCAAGACTATAAAACGTCTAATTTTGCCTAATCATCCATCCCAGCACGGCCACTTTAACATCCTAAATTACTCATCAGCTTAAGAATAATCTTTTATTCACAGTATCACAACCCATCAAGAACTGTACTCATAACTTCCTCTGTTCTGCATAGTTTCTGGGAAAATACAGACATGTAAGAACAGTTTTCAGGCAAAGTGTACATTATTTTGCCCTGATCTTGGCAGGAGTTGATAACTGCATTGAATAGGAATCTTTTATTTATGTGCTCTGTTTTCAGTTGTTGAAAGGCTCATGTAATAGCATCCATGAAAAATGCTCATTTTTTAAGTATCATTGTTATCCATTGACAGTAACACTCACCTGTGAACTGTTTTGATACAGAACTAGCTATAATGCTCAAATATGTGGACACACATCCCCAATCCAAGTCCTCCTAATCTGCTTCCAAAATCTAGTGTATCCTAGCACTTCAGGTATACTGTGGAAGAGGCTTCCAAACATCCCCACGGAACAAGGGAAACACTAAAATACTAATCTCATGATTTTTAAGACTTTTAAGAACTAATCTTACAAATTTCCAAATACCTACAAGTTGCGTTTTAGATAATAAACATGGAAATTTCCTTTAATAACAGACTTAGACATAACTGTAGAATGAAGTTCTATGATACCAAACTTACAGGTAGAAGCTATTTAGAGTTATTGCATTTCCAGCCAAGCCTCACTGCTTCAGTTTTCTCTGTGTTGGTTTTTTGTTGTTGTTTTTTTGATTTTTTTCAATCTCTAGGGTTTTGTTTTTTCTTAAATCAGTACATAAGTTTATTCCTTGCATACATTAAGCTTGTAATCCCCTCTACAGCATGCACAGCCAGTAATTCTATTATTTTATCCATTTATTTCGTGAGTGAAGGCAAAAGACTCAAAAAAGACCTTTTGTGATACTTTAAAACCAACCACATACTTGAAACAAAGCCCTGACTTTTCCAAGACTTTGCCAAATAAAACTGTAAGCAACATAAACAGCATATGCTTGCCATGCACATGGGTGCCTCAAATGATGGAAGTTCTGATACTTATCCAAAATTGTTGTTGTTTTATTTGTTGTCATGCAGCTGAAGAAGGGAGTTATTACTCCCACTCTCTTAACATGGCAGTAATTACACAAATTTAACCATCTGAATTTTGAAAATATTGCATAACTTGCAGGTAGGCATTTTAGAACTAGAGCTGTCACCTAGTATGCACTGGAAATTATGTTATGATGATGATGACAAAGCCACACATGAAAGAATCATGCCAAATACCTTTCTCATAAATACACCTCTTCTCTAAAAACTCACTCTGATAAGGCAAAGGGTGAGGGGAAAGAACTTCTGTGGCAAAAGAGAAATAAGTTTTTCTCAGAGAAATACGATTTGAAAAACAGATTTGCAGAGTCCCTGACTAGCAAACATAACAAACTTCATTTGCATTTGAGTTTTTCTTAACAGCCTGAAAAATCTTTAGAGTGGAGAAAAGAAGATGAATATACCCTTGCAGCTATTGCTGCCACTCTCAAGATGAGTAGGCTTCTATAAAATTGTTACTTAACAGACATCCACAAGATCCAGAGATAAAATTTTCCTCAAAAAGGAAAAACAGAAAGAAAAAATTAAACATTTGAATCAAACTATAACACACCAATAACTGAATTTGGTCTTCATCAGGTGGATCCATTCACCAGACAATCCTGAGAGATTCAAGCACATGAAGCAGCTTGCAGCCACTTTCCA
Source organism: Dicaeum eximium (assembly GCA_013396995.1). Taxonomy (NCBI): domain Eukaryota; kingdom Metazoa; phylum Chordata; class Aves; order Passeriformes; family Dicaeidae; genus Dicaeum; species Dicaeum eximium. The sequence goes on from VWZP01002584.1 coordinate 1,017,499, forward strand.
GTCTGCTAACGCACTTTTCCAAAACTGCTTCTATTTCTCTACTCTGAGAAACAACTTTATTTTCCAACTGTTTATGTGATAGCCAAAACAGTCTTCAGCCTTTACTCTGAGGATGAAGTATGATTCCACTCTCTTCTCCCACCTGTAAAAGCTGACATTTATAGGGAGAATTAACCAGCTTCATTTTGACAGGGACATGCCCTTTCCACGTTCTTTAGGACCTTTCACCACCGGAGAACGTGTCACTGGGAGGCAGTAATCCAAAACCAGTTATATTCCTCCAAAACAAAACATGGAGCTAATTTAAGTAGGTCCCCAGTGATCAAAGGGCTGAGTTCAGGAAGTCAGGAAGAGGGAGGGGAGCAGACTTGGAGCAGCCTCAGTCTGGAGGATGCCTCCAGTCAGCTCCCTGATTATCCCATGCTCACCCCTTCTGGGCTGCACTGCAGAAACTGCCTGCTTCTGCAAATCAACTCTGAACACATACAGCCAGCCTCCATTGCAAAAAGTTATGGAAATGGGATTCCAAATACAGATGAAGCCACTCAACTTAAAAAAAAAAATCCCCCCAGTTAAACAGGAGTTACATCACTTATTTGACTGACTGGTGACTCACATTCGAGTTCCTGTTTATTCAAATTTATCTCCTTCCATTTATGACAAAGAAAAATTACACAAAGAAAATTACAAATAAGATGTCAAGTAATACTAAATTTAAAAGCTTCTTTGCACAGAGCTGTGTAACAGAGGGTAGTTTTACTAGCCTCCAAAGTGTCTGAAAGATTTCAATTCCTGAAATATCAAGCAGCTGGCTAAAGAACATGTTTGGTACATTTCAGATACCACTCACCAGCCAGAGGATCACCTTGTTTTTGAAGATTTTTAGGGGATGGTTTCAAATTAATAACCAAAGAAACTTAAGCAAATGCAGCTGCACAAATATTTTATATAAAATAAAATAGGACTATGGAGAAGATATAACAAATCCTTAATGCTGTGAGTAGACACATGACATCTTCAAACATTCTGGAAGGGTCACAAGAGCCACAGATTGAATAAGAGACTTATTTAATTCAATTTGCTAATAATAAATGTTATTTAGGTCATGTTCAATGGTACTAATTGAGGACTAACACTATCATTACTTAGATATGTATCACTGGAAGAAAATGCAGCATCCTCTGAATTAAATGACATGCAAATGTCAGTTAAGTCACCAAGGAGAGGCGGATGACTAGAAAGTGACAAAGCAGAGGGAAAACCATCTTCAACTGTAATTTAAGTCACTACTACCCTGTGGTAATCAAATCTAAAGCTGATTTGAAAGTTCTTAAAATACACAGGTATTTAAAAAAATATGTCACAGCTTTTAATACAGTGCAATCTTCTGAAACCTTTGTAGCTTTAAAATCCCACTACATTTCCTTCTTTGCAACTGTGGAATCTAAGCACAGTGTGCTTAAGGAAGAGGCTCACCTGACTGCATAGGCAAAAAATTCTCTTTGTGGATTAATCTCAAAAGATGAGCATGGGAACTGCTTAAAAAGTTGGAAAATAATTGCACCAAGTCATAACAGTCATGACAACTTACTTTAGCATTAACCTCAATGTAAAGTCAAGTGTACAATAACATTGGAAAACAAAGGAACTTTGTCTAACTGAATGTGCTACTATATGAGATGATGGAAGAAAAGGGATAAATTTCCTATCACGTTGTGAAACAAACTGGTGCAGACATGAGCTGCCTCTTCCAGTCAAGAGGCAGCAGGTAAACTGCAAAGCATGATGCTGTTTCCTGGTTTTTGGTTAAAATTGTAGCATCAAAGCATATAATGAGTACTCTTAATCATCTTCTCTACTTTGTGGAAAGTAGAAAGCAAACAAAGGCAATTTGACTCTGTAAACATATAAGAATTAAACTATAACATAAGGATTTCTAAACCTGAACTGTGTATGACTACAGGCACATAAATATAAATGCTCTCATGCTCAGCACAGGTGTACTGAGAACAAAACAGAGCAGTTTACTGATTTGCAGCAATCCGCTGCAAATGTAGCTCCAGTTTATAATGATGATAGCATTACACCTATAATACAGAGCTTTTTGATTTAATGCTAATTTATTCCACCAGCCTTCAACTCTTTACTTGTTCCTCACCTCTTCTGTGCTATTTAAAGTGTTTTGGTGCTATTGCACTGTCACATCACTACCTTTCTATTAAAATAATAACCTTTACTGTTAAAATTCTTTGTCTACAATGTCCTGGTATACAACTAAAACCATATATCATTATAGTTACAAATCCTATTTCCAAATATAGATTGTGATTTTTTTTTTCCTTTATAGCATTGTTGGTGGTTATTTTTTGACAAAAGCCCTTGATACTAGGGCTAGTGAGGAGATCCACTTTGAGGAGGATTAACAATTTAATGCTACATTACCGTTAAATGGTGTACATTTACACACATTAAGGAAGTTTTTTTATTTGTCTCAACTGTTGGCAGAAGCTCTTAAAAAAATTTGTGGCAATGTCAATATTTTGCATTCAGACCCTGTTGGTAAGACTCTCTACTATAATCACATGAGAATTAGTTGAGCCAGGGGTGACAAACACATTTAATAACTATGTACCAGTTGAATTGATGCATATACAGTGCATTAATCACTGAAGTCCACCTCACATTTCTGGGTTCTGATGAGAAGTTGTGGAAGACAGAGAAACACTGTGCACATTTCACACATTGCTTCAAGGTAGATCACAAACCAAAAGAATGCTAAATAAGCACAGAACATTAAAACCCCTTCTAAGAACTCACATGAAGTGCTATAAATGAAACAGCAATTAGATAAAAATCAAGATCTCAACCATTATTACCCACTCAAAATTACACTTACAAGATGCCAGATATAGCATTTGGGAGTAAGGAGAATGATTCAAACAGGTTACACATTTACTGGATAAGCATACTTCCAGCTACCCAGACACTGATTACTTTTATCACTAGAAGTGGTTAACAAGGAAACAGCATGATCTGAATCATGTACATCTACACTGTTATATGTGAAGCTGGAGATCTTTCTGGTGCAGTTATGGAAGTCCTTGGGATTGCCTTGAATGTGAGAGACTAGGCAGAGGGCTCAAGCAAATGCACGAATTTGTAGTCTATTTCCTTGGCCTTCTGTGAGACTTATGAAAATCTAACCCTTCTAAAATTATACACCAACGGAGGCACTTAACTTATCCAAGAGATAGGAGCCTCTTCAGAGCTAGTTAACAACATGAATCATTCAGTCAACAGAGATCAGTGTTTTCAGAGTGACTCACCCAGTTCTGAGCTGCTCTTCAACAGGACACCAGGTGAATTGCTATACATTACAAAGGAAGCCTATAAAAGCCACTTCAAAATAGATATCTAACTTTGAATTGCAAGGCTTCCTCTCATACTTAAGTACCCCCAAAACTGATTTTTTTTGACCTACACTTGGCCCTCCATATGAATGCTTAAACTACTTTAATGTACACTCTCTTCCTCTACAGCAAGTAGTTTAAAGGATATACAGGAAGAGATAAGCATTACAAAGTGATGCGAACATACTTGACTGCTCCTTCCCTTGGCCTGTATTTAAAACCATAGGGACAATTTTGTGGGCCAGTTCTTTTAGAGAAAAAAAAAATTAATTTTGTGTTTCTCAATCTGCCAGTCTTCTTTCCAGTGTTTATTTGTGCAACAACTACCCTGTTAGATTAAACCCTGGCTATCCTGCCTCCTACTACACACTGCAAATTGCATGGTTGTCTGGAGAGGAAAAAACATGTATAAATTGAAACTAAGTATACAAAATCTTACAAACATAAAGCAATCATAATTTCACGGAAGGATAAAAGTAGTGAGAATGCACAAAATCATCTGACTTACTCCAGTATATGATACATCTTCCGACTCTCCTTCTATTTTCCTATCTCTGTATAAATAATAATTAACCGTGTAATTCCTTCATTGCTTTTAAGTCACTGCCTCAGAGGCAGCTCACACTTATTTTTATCTTCAAGTAACATCAAAGCAAGTGGCTGTTACCCAGGTGGGGGAGGAGGGAAATGTACTTACTTGCCACCTCCAGCGATGCATTGTGACTTACAGCTTCCCCGAGGTAGTTCCTTGCCACACACACATAGACCCCTTCGTCCGGCCGGCTCTTGCGCCCGTGCACGATGCGCAGGAAAAATAAAGATCCGCTGGGCAGCAGCATCCGGTGGGAGCGCGGGTCATCCTTGTCCGTTTCCACCCTTTCCCCACCCTTGTACCACTCGATGGTGGGGGTCGGCCTTCCCTCTGCTTTGCAGTTCAAAGTGGCTGGCTCTCCTTTGGAAACGATCAGATCGGAGGGGTGCTCCACGATCCGAGGTGGGAAATCTTCCTGTCGAAGACGGGAACCTACAAGGTAAAAAAATGTAAAGTTTTCTTAGGAAATCACTGCCAGGTACAGTCAGGGGGTTTTGCAAAATAACTACATAACCATCACCTCGCAGCACAGCATTTAACAAGAGCAGCTATTAACATCCTAAAGTACACAAAAGAAAACCTTAGTGCACTTCACAGTGTGCAAGGTTCTCCCAAGTGAGTATGTTCAAAAGCATTTTTTCAAGAGGGGACCTAGTATTAGTGAATGGCCATATTCCTAAATCACATCCATCTTTACATGGATCTATTAATGTACATAAACTCATACACACATGCATATGCACATCTAGAACTACAAAAACTAGTCCTACAGATACTCCACAGAGATCAGACCACCTCAACCAGCAGAACTGGTACTTCTAATCCATAACCCAGAGCCATGGCCAACCCCATGCAACCTTCTGGAAAGGCCATTAATTCATGCAATGTCTACAGAGTAACTCTAACATTCCCAGTGCCCACAGAGTTGCTTTATTTTACTTGTACTTCTCTTGAGTTCCTTGTTAAGTAGTGCCATAGAGGTATAAATGCATGGAAGGTCTGAGCGCTTATGTCTCATGCATCAGGGAAAATTTTTCCTTTCTAAAATTCCAGATGTCTCCAATCTAGAAAAAACTGAGGCAAGAGTATCCAGCATAGAAGTTACAAGCAAATAAGAGACTCTCCCAAACTAGGCACTTCTAAACAAGATGCTCTTCTAGAAAAGCATTCAATTTCAGACTATTTCAGAATCTGAGCTGATAAGTGCATAAGGAAAAAAACACCAAACCAAACAAAAATAAACAAACAAGAAAAAACCAAAAACAAAACACAGAACAAATGGAAAAAAAAAAACTAACTAAAAAACCCCAAAACCCCAACAAACAAACAAACTAACAACCCCAGTAATAGTCTGCACAGATATATGCCACAGACAAATATGATAACCTACGGGGTACCCAAGAATTCCAAACTGGGAATAAACACCTATCAAAGCTTTCAGGGCTTTAAGATGTTTACTCAAATTCAAATTATTGTTTTCCTTATTTCTCTCTTTCTTGAAGCACAACTTTGCTATGGATAAAAATTAGTCTCTTGGGTCACTAATTCCTGATTATTAAAATCTCACATGCCAAGATTCTTTATTAACATTAATAACATGGGGTTTGAACAGCTGCGAAGCACCAGAAAGAAACACAAGATCTATTCACTGCAGGTTAATAGACCATAAACTGATATGGAAACAGGGAGAGGAGACAAGAGGAGGAGAGGTCCAGGAACTGCTGTTTTAAATATATGCTAAATATGTCATACATACATACATACGTGTATATATATGTACATAAAATAAAAGTATTCTAAAATGTACAATTTGCATTTTATTTCACATTTTCTTTGCCTCAAGATAATTAAATGCTTGATTAATCAGCTAGCACTACCACACCCTCAAAAATCTCTGTCAGTATGGCCAGACTACATTGAAATGCATGTGCATTCTGTATGTAGTAAAACAGTAGTTTTACATGAACATTACTGATCGTTAAATACAAAACATTTCAAACAGCAATAAACCTCCTCTTCAGATAAGGTTTGGGTAGACAGAACAGAAGCTAAGGAGCTTCCAAACCCTTTTTGGGTGGCTACACACCCCTGCACAGCCCGAGCCTGCACATCACACCAAAGCCAAATTTTAAGCAGCACCTCCAAGAAGTTTCACACAGGCCAAACCCAGTGAAAGGAAAGTTAAGAGCACAAGAAAATTGTGCCAACCAGCAGTGGTGTTTTGCAGCAGTTAAAAAAGCCTCTAATAGCTTTCTGTGCTCCCTGAGAACACATCTCAGTCACTGCAAAGCTGCATTTGTGTCCACTCATCCCAAACTTCTACACAGCTTTTGTGAAAAGACCCTCATTGAACAGTTCTGCCCTCACAAGTGGGCTGGCCAACTTCAAATCCCTCTTTCCAAGGTAAAAATGCCTAGAGAGGGATTAAAAACCTTATTTTGTTTACATTTTTACTCACTTCTTATGTAATTCCCAAGGAAAGGCACTGAAACAAAAGATTACAGAGCTAAAAATCAATTGCTCTAAGACACTGGAAAAATAAAAAGCCAATTTCAATGTAAGATGTTTAAAAGGCAGTTAAGAAGTCTTTAAAAACCAAAGTTTTGACATATGCTAGTATGTACCATGTTTATATTTTCACAGGCAATTCTAGCCAGCCAGCACACAATACAGGACAAGACTCCTATTGTTTCTGTCAGCCTGGCCCAGACCACAAATAAATGAAATACCATTTTCAGATATATTGTATGCAAGCTTTCCACACTGACATTTAACTGGCTGTACATGTACTTCAAGCACTGTACAGAATGAAAGTCTAAACACTGACCTCTAAACTGTCTTGAAAACTGAGACTCAAAACCCTAAGCAGGGAAAAAAATCCTTCAGGATCATCCAGGAATGCTCATATATATTTTTATCTTTGCTGGATAATATTGGAGAAGATAAATAACAGAACTATCTATTGATTTTTTTAAATTTTTTAATCTTAGCATTTTATAAAGTCACATTTCTCTAGCAAATTTCATAACACTGCTTAAATCAGAAAGGGACAAAATTTGCATGATTAGTTGACTGGCACATAGTGAGCATTAACCACAGATTTAGTGACAACTGCCTAAGGGGTATAATGGCCTTGACAACCAAGTTATAATCTTTCCACATATCTACACTTTTTCTTTTTTTTAATCTTCCTTTTCTTTTAGCTAGTTATTTAAGCTGTACTTATGTTTTATTGAGAAGAAGCAGCTTCAATTATCAACATAAATCTTAGAGTGGGCACCAATCCTATAATTTTCCTGTCAAAAATCCTTCCCAGAAGATATTTGATTAAAAAAAAAAAAAAAAAAAGGAGAGGAAAAACTCCAAAAGCTGAGCCCCTAATACATGCTGGATCTGTCATTAAATATACAACAGAGCTGCTGTTTCTTTTCCCCAAAGATGACAGCACTGGGTTATAGGAACTAACCAACTTGTGTTCTCTGCTTTTATTACGATTCAAGTCTTTCATAAAAAGCCAATTGGATGCCACCAATTAAAGTACCCCACACTAATTATTTCATGCTGCTGCTTAAAAGAACAATTATATGAAATCATGTTTCCAGTTTCTTGGACTGTGCCACAACAATTTTTACAAGAATTCAAACAATGACATGAACAGATGTGAAAGTTCAAAGAAAACTTGCATTAAATAAATTACAAACTCGCAGAAGCTAGGATTTGCCTTTATTCCCACCTTAAAACATCCTGTTGGTAGCATGTTAAAACAAAACTTACTGATAAACAGCAGGGAGTGTATTTAAATATGAATGCTGCTGATATTAGGGGTTCAAACCGTGTGTACCCCTTGTGTACAAACACGTCCTCCTTTGGGGGAAAACAAAAAAAGTTTTGTGCTATTGGAACAAACTGCATCAGTTGATCTAAACCTGATCTCAGATGGATGTGGAAAACCTCATTTCCCAAGATCTATATATCTAAATAGTAATTTATCATAAGCATTATAAAATACTGCATGACAGACTGTATCCTTAGCCAAATTCCTAAGGGCCAGTAAACTCTTGGCCCTGTTTCTTTTCCATTCCATAAATACTGCATTTAACATTGATTTTCAGAGCACAAGAACCTTGCTCTTTTTTTCTCATTATTGAAACCCTATGTAAGATCTGTAAGATCTGAGGAACTGGTCTAATTGCTATCAAAGTTATTAGTAAAATGCTAACAAACAAAACCACAAGTTAAAAAGCAGGGTTAGGTGATCCTTGCAAACAAACAATCATACTTAATCAGAACATAAGAGCTTCTCCAGTTCCCCAGTGTTTCCAGTACTAACTTAACCTCTTTCAGAAGCTTTTTAGAAAGTGGAGGGGAGTATCTTTGTGGTTTTATGTAAGTTGACTGAAAAGATGCTCCGTAAGTCTCTCGTTCTAGTGGTTAGAAATTGTTCTCTAATCCTCAGGTTAAACATACCCCCAAAATAGTAAATACCTAGTTCTTCCTGGGCTGGAAGTACCCTATAATTCAGATCTCTCCACAAACCTCATGGAATTTTATGCCTTTGACATGCAAATTGCAACCTTTTCCTTTTTTACCAGCCTCTTGGATTCTGTGTTGTTGCTGCTCTTAGAAGTCACAAATCTGACTTCATCTGGTTTTCCCCTCAGAAGATTTTCTCACCTTTTCCTTGTCTTAAATTCTAGTTTATCCTTTTTGAAGATGGAAGACCCAAACCATACCCACTCCAGAGGCAAGCAGACTCTAAGTACTATTTCAAGCACACACTGCAAAACAATATCACATCATGCTACAGGGCAAAAATAACTAAAGGATAAATGAAAGGATTTTTCTGCACCTATACCTGCAGCTAACCTAACCTACTGAGTTTGCCTTGTTGCACAGACAACAAATAATTTTCAAGGAAGAACAACAGAACAAGGAAATCCACTGAGATTTGGTGCCATTCATTTTCTTTCTCTCAACTTCTCCATTCACTTTGTATATAACCCTTGTGCAGCTTCAATAAAACACCTGATTTCCTGAGCTTTGTAGCCTACAAGAACTGCATATTGAAAAGCAATCATTTTGACATTTCCTTTTCAGGGCTTACAGTCATCCTGTCATAACCAAAAACATGAAGTAATTAATAAAGATAGTAATGCTGTACCTATTTGGATTTTCCCAATATAGTTATATCAGAACAGAAATTTCATTGTCTAATTCTACTTTGCTATAAAGCAAAAGAGTGAAAACTGCATTTAACTGATATTTCTAAAACATAGATTGGAGAATAGCACTGGTATAACTTTGGACTGAGGAAGTATGCCTTTGACACATGGTTTTATTTACAACAGCTGTTCATTTCTAACAACTGAACATTAAACATATATCCTAGAAAAACAAAGTTACACTTTTCACCTAAATCGTGCCATTACTTTGCACAGTCATAACCCCTTTAAAAGGATGTCACCTTTATGAAACAAAACTGTTCCCCTGCAAGTGAGAGAGTATTTGTACAGTAAGGAGGAAAATACATAGCTGGAATGTAACAGCACTGTCACATCAGCTGATTAATGCCCACCTGGGACTACAGGTTTATTGAAATGCATTTCAAGACATGGAAAATGGTTCCAAACACTGATCTGGGAATAGGTCCAGTTCTTCTCAAGAGACGCCATAAAATGTGACAAGCAGGGCTCTCACTTTGGATCAGGAAAATCTGCAATTATCTTATGTATTCCCAATGAAGAGAAATACTCTTATTTCTTTTTCTGAGAACACAATGAAAAACAGGTGAGCAAGATGTAAATGAAAAGAAAAGCCCTGAACACTACCTGATCACTCCTACCAAGAAACCAAAGTGATATTCCCTGAAAAAGAAGTTGTTCTTATTTCAGTTTACACCACCATGTCAAGGAATCCTTCTGTTTCCCTCCTTTAATCGCTATTGAAATTTCATTGATAGATGAAATTATTAATACATTTTTATTTTAATTGTTTCTCCTAGTAAGGGATATTTTGGGATAAAGCAAAATAACTTGCTTTAAAAACAAAATCTGATTACCAAATGTGGGCCATGGCTTTTAAAATAAATCCATTGACATCCACAAAACGTTTTTCCCACTCAAAAGACAGCAACAAGAAACACTTCAAGGTTAAGACACCATGAATTACAGTTGCATTTCTGTCATAGCTACCACACTATCAGGAGATGTCAGAAACCAGTAATTTACTGTACACTTATGGAAAAAAAACTAGGGTAATGACAGAGTGCCTGGAGTTTTAAGCCATGTCTGTCTGTCTCTTTGAAATAAGAGATTAAATGGGAGCTGTACTAAAAATGCCTCAAATCCAGACTGATCTCGTGCCTGGCTCTTACACTGAGAGATGTAACCCAAACATTGGAAGCTACAGAGATTCAATTTACACAATATTCATGACCTGGTCAACTGAACAGGAGTTAGTTGAAGTATTGTAGCAATAAGCTAAATAAATAAAGGAGAAAAAAAATTTTAAAAGGTTTATAGATCATTGGTGTAAATGGTTTGTTTTTGTTCTTTATTCAGCAGTAATTCTGGACATATGTGATTAGGTCAGAAAAAGCCAAGCAAAAAAATCTTTTGGAAAGCTGTACATTATCTTATAGTTATTTAAATACTATACCTGGTGGGAATAGGGGAAAAAAACTGGCAAACACTGCACTGATCAGATATTACACTGAGTCTCCATTTTAGTTTCTGAAGACATATTTCCCAGGAGATGCTAAGAGAGACTTGCTCTCTGAAATAATCACTTTTAACAAAGAAGCCCACAGTGACAACAGTAAGAGTCACACTTTAGTTTCTTAATCCAAAATTAAATTAAACTCTTCCAAATTGCTCTTGAACAAACCACTTATTTTCAAGAGACTCAGCTTTACACTCAATCTTTGTTACATGAACACATGCTACTGGTTTGTGCAGTAGTTAGCATAAATAAGTCCTGACTGGTTATTCATTAAATTACCTGGAATATAAATTTAAAATAGTAATATTTATATTTCACCTTGTAAGAGGCTGACATTTACATAAAACCCCAGGCAATGGCTAATGTTCCCAGGGTAAGAAACTGGTCAGTTTTATTTTTTTTTCCCCTCAGTTGTGCTTCCTGGTAAGATATTTATCTCATCTGACTTTGGTGGGTACTGTAATAGTCTGAGATGTCAGTATCTAGAGCACTGACTTTTGAAACTAAAACTCCCTCAATAAAAACAACAACATCCCACAACGAACTGGTAAGCTAGGAACAGCATTTTCCCTTAAGGGAAGCATTAATGAAATTACAGAAATACTTTCATTAATAATGCAAAATCAACTATGTCCCAGTGAGCAACTCCACTATATTCAAAAACAAGGACAATGGTAATAAAGTGTATTTGATTACTCATGTTGTCTTTGAAAGGGCTGGAGTAATGCTGGGAGACATTTTCTACACTGAGACGCGCACTACAACGAGACAAAGGATCGGCAAAGGATCACGGAAAGGACGCAAATGCAAAGTGGAGCTGAAGTACAGAGCAACTGGAAGACCACTAGGGAAACAGATACTTGGACACTATGAAGGCAGTGGGATTTGATGAAAATTGGTTAATTCCATGGACAATAGAGCTGGAAAGATACTGAAAATGACCACTGGTTAAACACAGGAGTGGGGACACAGTAGGAAGATCAGAGCTATGACTTCTGCCCTGTCCTCCTCCTTCCCTGGCAGATGGCATTCCCTGCAAAGCAGGCCTGACACCTCTGATCTGCTGTCAGCAGCCTGAGAAGAAAAGACAGAGTAAATGGGAAAGTGTGGGGACTGAGGCTGCTGTGAGTCACCTCAAAATTGCCTGTTCTAGGGCTTAGTTTTCTGTTCAGCAGGGAGGGAGGAAGCATTAGGAAACAGAGGCAGTCAGGCTCTCCTAGATCTTCCATCCTTGTTCTCCATAATGTTTCATCCTAGACTAGAAGAGTATCTTGTTGGCTTTGAACCACTGGTTTGCCATTTGGGACAAGAAAACAGAACTCTGAGAAAAATGAAAGTGCACCAAAACCAAAGGAGGGCTCTTAGCTGCACTGAAGGGACCAAATGAACTTCCAATTGAGTGACAATGCCTAAGACTCAAAATTATGTAGATGCATTATATAAACTATAGTAACACCAATATATTCACATATTTTATGTATTTTCTTCATGTATGTGTTGATAAATCAGATGTCAGACTGTACTGAGGCAGGAAATTTTTAGCTCACCTGTAGGTTTGTTTGTCTGTAATCAGCGTCAAAGATTTCACCTATTCATGGCACAATTACAGCACATTAGGCTATTCTATTCCAAAGCTTAATCTATATAGACAAACAAAACACAAAATATCCCTTTGGATGATCATACTCATTCACAAAAATAGATTTAAAGATATTCATCATTTTGGGGTAATTTTTTTTTTTAAATCACAAACACAATGCTTTCTCTTTATAATATTTCACATGGATTGCCCCCACATTCTTCCAGACTTTTCAAAATCACCTCCTACCATGCTTCTAAACTAATTTCCACTTCCAGATTTCAGTGTGAGATTGAATTTGATATTGATCAACTGCATTTTCAGATGTCTGAGATGCTGAGAGAAGGGAAAAGGGATCCTAATTTCTGCTGAGCTATTGGGAAGCCAGAGAAACAGCAACTCTCCATAGGACCAGGGGTTTTCTCAGCTGTGCCAAGGAACATTCCTCAACTCTGAGACAACACAAGGATTGTAACACCACAGTCAATAGCACTCCTAGGCTGTGCTTAGGCCCATTTTGGTACATCTCATGCAACTGGTATTGCCATTTTTTTTCTTGTTCCCAAACTAGATTTAAAGAGAAATATGATGATTTAAAACAGCTGTCCGAAATCATACTTTTTAAGATTGTAAATCTGTTTCAAATGCAAGAGGGAACGAAACAGCAAAACTGTCCTCATGAATGCAAATGTTAGGTGTTTACAGGAGATCCGTGCCAGCTCAGAAATAAGTTTGAATTAAAATATTAAGTGGTTAATTAATTTAGAAACTATTAACAAGGAAACAAAAATAATTATTATTAAACAGTTTAGTTTCCCTACTCATTATTTTAATGGGTTAAAATTCAAACTAAAACAGCTTTCTTGCATTCTATTTAATACATTTGACTTGTTGTATGACATTAAGTTTGGACAATTACAAAAAGCCCAGATATTGTGAATTACAAGTTGCTACTGACATAACATTACTGGCACGTTTTTGCGGCCTATGGAAGCATGGAAGTTTAAATCCAAATTAAAAAACAAAAATCAATGAGTTGTGCACACTTACATAAAATGTACAGATCAGTAAAAATTAAACTACTTTATCACAGTTTAAAAATTTTAAATCAAATAACCTCTTACTGAAAACTAGTCTATCCCTACCCTCTTTTCAATACATACTTTTATTCAAATATAAAGCTAAGTAAATGAACACAAAAAGCCTGAAAGATAACATGCTTTCAGGGAAAAGCAGTAAATATCTCCTCCCGCCTTACTCTGCATAGCAATCAACATGATATTCACTGGAGGATGACTGAAGATATTTTTTTATTTTATATAAAGATTTGTCAAAACAGCAAAATTTCACCTAAGGTAAACTTCTATTCATCAATGCAATCAAAATAATCTTTTGCTGAGAAACACTGTAAAGTTTTCCCTTTGACTGTATTTGAATTTCTTGTCACTCAAGAGGCAGAAAATCACAGAATCTTTTAGGTTGGAAAAGACCTCTGAGATAATGAAGTCCAACTTACAACTGATCTCCACCTTGCCAACCAGATCATGGCACTGAGTTCCACGTCCACTTTCCTTAAACACCTCCAGAGACTGACTCCATCACCTCCCTGGGTAGCCCATTCCAACCCTTTCAGTGTTTAACAACCCTTTCAGTGAAGAAATTCCCCCTGATGTCCAGCCTGAACCTACATGGGTGCAGCTTGAGACTGTGTCCCCTTGTCCTGTCACTTGTAACTGGGGAGAAGAGACAAACCCTCACCTCGCTGAGGCTTCCTGCCAGGGAGTTCTAGAGAACCATCAGGTCTCCCCTGTGCTCCTCTTCTCCAGGCTAAACACCCCCAGCTCCCTCAGCTGCTCCTCCTCAGACTCATGCTCCAGACCATTTCCCAGCTCTGCTCCCTTCTCTGTACCCATCCCAGCACATCGATTTCTTTCTTGTTTTGAGGGGCCCAAAACTGAACACAGCACTCAAGGTGTGACCTCACCAATGCCGAGTACAAGGGGAGTCCACTGGGTTTGGTTTTTGTTCCTTGAAAGGCTTCTTGGGTTCCAAAAATCAAACTGAGAAATCTGAAATCTTCCACACAGCCAATTCTTTTGCCATTGCTCCTACTTACACCTTTGCACAAAGCACAATTTTGCAATGCTCTGTTGAATCCAAGTGCAGGTGAATGGCATCACACACAGAAAGCCACATTCCAGGACTTCCTCAAATGTACAAAAGTATGGGCCCAGAAGACTCAGGCACTGAGTTTTCTTCTCATGAAGAAGCATTATCATCTTGAGGTCTGAAGTCCTACCCCACAGCATGACTGCTGAAAACCCAGTGAAAAATTATCAGAAATGTTAACCAACATCTCTGCCACCCCTACACCTTTCCAGCTGGATTTTAGTTCTGGTTGTTTGAAAATGGTACAACCACCTGAACACACCACAGGAGAGACTTCATTCTGTGGCTAAAAACAGGGCCTGTATATCAAACTGACAGGGAAAAAAAAAAGCCTATTTATCAAGTTGTTTCTCATGAAAAAAAATGGTAAAAAGAAATATTATCAGTTTCTTTTTCTGAATATTCATAGTGAATTCTTCAGAAAACTTGTGGCCAATAGCCTGGGTGTTCAGTAGCCTGAAGTATATTTAAACATGCGAAACAAAGCTTTTGAGCTGTTCAATATGATAGGCACACTCAAGTAAGATATTTAAATAACACCAGTTTTCAGCAAGTTATTGACTTTTTCAAGACAAAGTACTGAACCACGATTTCAGGGATAGTTGTCTGAAGTCATTTATACTTTAAAGAAAACAAAATTTGAAATGGCCTTTTAAAGGATTAGTAACAAATCCCTAGAGGAATGCAGCCCACCTCAGACAATTTTCAACCTTAAAAGCAAATTTTGACATATCCAGAGCATTAATGAAGACAATGTTTATGCCTTACATAGCATGCTAAATGTGAGAACTCTACAGATAACAAAATGCTGTAGAATGTCTACTGAAGCTCATAATTGA
Organism: Dicaeum eximium; assembly: GCA_013396995.1. Classification (NCBI taxonomy): domain Eukaryota; kingdom Metazoa; phylum Chordata; class Aves; order Passeriformes; family Dicaeidae; genus Dicaeum; species Dicaeum eximium. Next base: position 1,032,808 of record VWZP01002584.1, read on the forward strand.
ATACAAAAAAAAAAGTTGAAAAATAGCAGCAGCTTATGGTTGTTGACTACAAGATTTAAAGAAATTAAGAGCATTATCAAAAGTAAGAGAAAAAGTTAAAAATTTAATTATTTCATTAAAACAAAAAAGTCAGGGGTCTATTTTCCATTTCTTAATTATTTTATAATTATTTTTTAATAGCTAGCTTAACGACTAGCTTTTGAATAACTATTATAAGGGGTTCTGGTGAAAGGATTAGTACTGAAAACACAGATCAATATTCAGTGGTCATAAATGGAAAAAGGAAGGAGAAGGGAGAGGTAAGAGAAAAACAGTGCTACACAACCATGAGGCTGAGTCAAAAGCAGGGAGGAATAATTAAGCATGGGAAAAGACACAGACCTCAAGAGCTCCATAGAGCTGTGCAAGAAAGGCAAAAAAACAGTAAGTGAAAATGAGAAAAATGGAGCTGAATGATTTGAGAAGATTTTAATGTATAATATAACATCAACACAAGCAGGCAGAGGTTTGTGTGGTTTAAACATATAAATGCAAATGCTGGCACAGCCTTCAAAATTTTAAAGGAGAACAGCTGTTTGAAAACAATGGAAAAGAATCATTATTTTTATTATTACTTCAAGCAACAATCACCATGACAGGGGGAAGGATTCAACCAGCAAAGAAAAATAGGTTATTGCCAGAAATCAATAAACTTCAGAGGAATCTGAGTGCCCAGAAATACTACTATCTTTCTTTCTCTCAACTTTATCAATAGTTCTGGTAGAAGAGATTCCTTCTCCGCATCAGGTTTGTTTCACTAGTTAAGATATCCCCACACAGAGAGGCAAGTGGAAAAACAGCAGCAGCCACCTATAAAGACAGGCAGCTAGATTAAAAGAATTCAACTAAGTATGCTCCATCAGCTGAGGAAAGCCATTTTTCTCCAGTCTGCAAAACTCTAAGGTATGATTATACACTGGAGTTTCCCTTCCAACAAATTAAACTGTATTTTACAAGGATGTAGAAATGCTGATTTAAAAAAAAAAAGTTACTTATATGCATATAAAGAAACAAATTTTATTTCGCATACAAGTATCTCTGCTTAGGATTAGATTAATACTTCTACTATGCAGAGAAGCTGCCTGTTCACTAAATTTGTGATAAATTGGAGAAGAGAATCCAGAGTGGAGTACTTTTTAATTACCATCCCCATACCCTGCTTCTGTCTCTCCATTCTCCCATGGTTATTCCATGCAGGATTTGGTCAGTGCCTCCTGAGAGGTGGAAGTTGGCTGGAACCTTTACTGCCAACGTGTAACATAAATATCACGACAAACTCACACTGCTCAAGCAGCTACACCCATCTCTGCTACAGCACTGTCAACACAGATGGGCAGGTGGGTACAAGGAAATGAGGATTTCTTTGGTTTTACCCTTGCAAAGCAAAATCCAAGGTTTCAAGCATCCTTTTTCTTTTTTTTTTGCAATAGGGTTTTCAAGGCTAAGCTACTTCTTTTTTTGTATCATGATTATAATTACAACATAGTTTCCAAATGCTAAAAGGCAACCAGTATACAGACTTTTCCACTTTGTGTAAAGAGCTATTTGAAACAAAACCCTAAATTAAGGCTTCCTGAAAGGCTGAAAGCCTTCAGTGGGACTAATTAGACAGAACCACTAGGCCTTGAGGCTCACAGCTGCTCACCAGTACCCTCTGCAAAGACTGAGAATTAAACACATGGTTAGGGGTTTAAATTGATTAAGGGGCATCAGTTGTTCCTCCTCTACAGGTAAAGCCCCAATATCAATCTTTTTATTTTCTAATATACCATTATATGACTAATTAGTAGGCATTATGGCACATCTATCAGTTTAAATGAATTTTTAATGACAATTAATCTGCTCTTTTTAAAAATTCTTACTTTAAATAAATGGGAAATTCTCCCCTAGTGTTTTGATTAAAAACAAAAGCTAAGCAGTGCTAAAAAAAAGTCAATTAAAAATGAATGGATCTTTTCGTGAGAGACTGTACTGCGAATTGTCAGTCCTTTACATGTTACACAGGAATTCTACTCTTAATTTGTTCTGTAATTTTGTGGTTGCTGCAAGTATTTATAAACTGGGATATCTGCATTAGGAACACCACACTGGAACAGCTACAGGACTTCACAAACAGAAGTGAACTGTAAGTAGTCAAGATACACAGGACAGATTAGACAGTGTTTGATTCTTCACAAGGACTGTGGTAAACCACTCACAATCAAGATTATCAGGCAGGAAACACCAGGGAAGGACTTGGAAATCTTTATTTCCATCAACTGCATCAATCTGCCAACAGAGCACACTATCATCCCTGAGAAACATTTTCATCAAGGGAGCAACTGAGTTAATTCATCAGCTTCAAAAATAATGATCCAACAAAACATAAATGAAGAAGAAACGTAAGTGCATAAGACTTAGAAGAAGGGAAGCAAAAGGTCTCTAAAATACATCAGCCCAAATCCCATATTTTATCATTGGGCTTTAAGGATAGCTCAAAGCTCTCACAAAAGACTGTGTGCCACTCAACCCCATGTTCTTCTTTCAGCTCAACAGTGATGTGGCAAAAAGCCACTCCATGTCCTCTCAGATAACACCCCTAAGAGAAATCACTTTATGCAAACATCAGGTCTTGATGGCCTTGACAGTATTTCGTAAAAAGTATCTACATATGAATAAATAAAAATTGAGATTTTCTATCAGGTGCATATAACGCCTACAGAGTGCAGAGGAAAGACAAAATGACTCATCATGAAGTATTTTTTTAACATTCTAAGCAGAAAATCATGCAGAATTAGCCTGCTTGGTGTGAAACTGCCTAACCAAGCCAAAATCAAATCTCTCGTTTCTTCATGCCTTGCCACTTTAGTAATGGTAAATTAGTCACTTCCTTCCATCCGGAAGGAGCAGTCCACAGACTTCAGGTGCCTTCGGGGTGTTTAAACCCTTTCTTTCAAAACCAGACAAGGATACTTATTCCCAAGAAGGATCTGAGAAAGGTGATGAGGGGGCTGTTTGTATCAACAATTACAGGAGTCCAGCAAATGGAAAAGTTTCTGCTCCAAGGGTATTAATCAATTTCACATAAGGCAATTAAAACACCAATTCCAGAAGAAAGCAGTTGTGACTTGTCTACAAAACCAATCTGGTAAGTCTGAGACAGTTCCAGAACGTGTTAGTGGATGGAATGTCCTCAAGACCATTAGATGTGCATGAGGCATGTGGGTAATGTGAAGCTCAAGGGCAGCCTGGGCTGCAGGGACCACGAAATTTTGGAGTTTGAGACCCTTGGGGCAGCAAGAAGGGTGAGAAGTGTACTCACTACCCTGGACTTCAGGACAAAAGAGGGTCTCTCCAAGATCTCCTTGGCAGAGTACCAGGGGATAGAGCCTTGGTGGGAAGAGAGAGAGCTGGACAACACTCAAGGATTGCCTCCTCCAGGCTGAAGAACAATGCACCCCTACAAAGAGGAAGTCAGGGAAGATTGCCAGGAGGTCTCCATGGATTAACAAGGAGCTCCTAGACAAACACAAGTAGGGTGGAAGCAGGGAAAGTAGCCTGGGAGGAACACAGAGTAACTGTCTGAACAGGCAGGGAGATCATTAGGAAAGTTAAAGCACTGGCAGAGTTTAATCTGGCCCAGGAGCTCAACACTAACAAGAAAACTTTTTAGGTATACCAGCAATAAAAGAAAGCCCAGGAGAAATGTTGAGTCCCCTCAGGAGGAATATGGGACACCTGGTTACCCTGGAAATGGAGAAGGCTCAGGAATTCAACTCACCAGCAAGTTTTCCAGCCACACTGCCACATACACAAGTTTCCACAGTTGAAAAGATGAAAGCAAGGATTGGGAGATTGAAGTTCTGTCCTGGATTGTTAAAACAGAGTATTCTATTTGCCATCTGTTAAAGGCGGGGCAGTTATCTTCTGTTAATGGGGCAGTTTTTCTTATCTCTTCCACAACCAGTCTCTCCCTCTGGGGAGATATCTTCTGTTAATGGGCCATTGAGCCTCACTGCATGACTGATAAAATCACATCATCCCATTGTGAGATGTTCAGATGTGAGATGCCCAGGGGGAGGAGCCAAGCATTCCTACCTGCATATAATCAGAGACTTTGGGACACCGAGGCAGCCTCTTCTCCACTGGATTCCCAGAGGAAGACCAGGCCCATCTACACCACCACCAAACTTCCAGAAGGAACCTACACCCTTTCCACAGGATCACTGCTTCAGCAGAACTGTATCTTCCACTCCAGGAGGAGCAGCCACCATTCCACTGGCCTGTTACCAACACCCTGACCCCCAGGGTGGCAGGTCGTATCCTGACTCTCTCAGTGGGTTTTTTTGTTCGTTTGTTTGTAGTAGTTACATTTGTATTTTTCAGTTTTGCTAGTAAAGAACTGTTATTCCTATTCCTACACCTTTGCCTGAGAGCCTTTTAATTTCAAAATTGTGGTGATTTGGAGGGAGGGGGTTTACCTTTTCCATTTCAGGGAAGGCCTTCCTTAGCAGACACCTGTCTTTTCAAACCAAGACAAGTTCCACCATTGTAGCAGAAGATCAGGTTTGAGAATGTCAAAGAAACCCAAAGGTGCACATGTCCATGGGACCTGACAAGAAATATCCATGGGTCCTGAGGGAACTGGTGGATGAAGCAGCTGAGCCACTATCCATCATATTTGAGAATATAGCAGTCTACTGAAGTTCCCACTGACTGGAAAAGGGGAAGCATAATCCTCATTTTTAAAAAGGGAAATAGGAGAGACCCAGGGAAATTTAGGCCAGTCAGCCTCATGTAAGTGTCATGCAAGACCGTGGAGCAGATCCTTCTGGAAACTATGCTAAGGCACAGGGAGAATAAGAAGGTGATTAGTGGCAACCAACATGGCTTCACTAAAGGTAAATCATTCCTGACAAATTTGGCAACTTTCTACAGTGAGGCTACAGCAGTGATGGTCAAGTAAAGGGCAAGAGATGTCATCTTCCTGACTTGAGCAAAGCATTTGCCACATGATATCCTCGTCTCTGAGCTCAAGAGCCATGGATTTGACAGATGGACCACTTGGTGGATAAAGAATTGTCTGAATAGTCACACTCAGAGATCAGTCAATGTTTTAATGTCCAAATTGAAAGCAGTGACAATAATGTTCTTCGGGGGTTGGTACTGGAACCTGTGCTGTATAAAATTTTTGTTGGTGGCACAGGATTAATATGCACCCATAAATCCAACTTTATAACAAAACACAAACTTAATCACTATTCTAAAGCAAAGCAACAGATCACAAAAACATCTTCCATCCTAGTTAAAATAAACGTCTTCAATGTTTAAAAGCAAAAGGAACACTCATTTAGCACCAAGCCATAGTAGTGATCATCCCTGACCTTGAAAAAAGCCTTTCTTGGTATACTTCAGTAGGAAAAAAAGGACCATTTTCCTGTTAATGCTGTCATAAAGCCCACAGTGAATTACTAAAAATCATTACTTTTATGTTAAAAGCTCTCACAATGACAAGAATGAATTAGCAGGGGACAGGGAAGTAAAAAGACAAGTAATGCTTAAGAGGCCCACCTCCACAAAACAGAGCTGGAATGCAAATGTCTAAAGCTTTGCATGCTTATTCATATTGCTCATTGAATTGCCTGTCTCTTTGCAATGATTTACCTGCTCTCCTTTGCTAATGTACAATCTCCTTCCCCCCCACCACACCCATTAGGAAGATTCCCTTCCTTATAAATACCTGTCACTCACCCCACAGCATGCTGGCTCTCCACTGACACAGAACTCTGCTAATAATGCTGTTAATAACTACTGGTGAAAAAAACCTGTAGGGGTAGACAAAATTGTAGTGGCAAATAAGGCACTGTTTCCAGCACAGATGAGACAGTACCCTACTGTGGACAATAAGCCAGAGGAACTGAAGTTCCAGTCCTGAAAAAAGGAATCTACTCCTAAGAATTACTTCATGTGAGAGGGAGAAGGAAAAGGCAAATTTCAGCAAGTAAATGTAAGAATTGTTCAAAATTTTAATTCATTAGTATGCCCCCTTCACTGAACATTAAAAAACTAAGCTGCCTTAAGAAATTCTACATACAGTCCATAAATGTTCACCAGAAGCTACTACTGAATAATAATCCATATAACTTACAAAATTTCTACAAATCATAAAAGGTAAACATTACTGAATTAAAACATAACCCTGTAACAATAAAGCCAGCTGGCCCATTTCCTCCAAGTAAATACGTTTTTAAGTTGCTCTTTCAATCAAAATATGATAGATGGCATTATAACTAGGTACCGTTCTCGGAAGGAAAGATTTCTTCACACAGCTAAAAAAGAGCATTCCCAACAGGGATTCCTTTAAAAAAACCCTAACATGTTCATTATGCTTGTTCCATTTTATTTTGAAGGTCAGCAAAGTGCTGCATTCAGATGACAGATTTGCAACGTATCTGTGAGAAAGATTTTTATTCATTATACCAAATCCTTATACTTTAAAAATCCACTCTTTTTCTTGTCCTCCTCAAAAACACTCCCAAAATCTTTGTTATATCACCTTCTCAGGTCTGCAGAACCAACGGCAGAGAAAGATCTGACCAATTCTTTTTTTTTTTCATAAAAACGTCCAAAAGAAAATGTCTGCTTAAGCAGACAAACAAGGGGAAAATATGTAAGATGGAGCTACAAAGACATCTATTATGCCTTCATATTGCTCCCATCATCATGCCCAATAGCTAATTTTAGTAAATGCATAAATTTAGTTGGGTACAGTTGCTTTCCAAGTCTAGCAGGATGAAGAAATCCCACAAACTCCTACAGAAACAGCACGTCAACCCATTCTCTGGGACAGGAGATCAAGAATCTAGGGGTGTTAAAACATTGTCATGAGGAATATCAGCACAGGAGCCCTGGAAACAATGTATAGTTTGGTTGTGTCTCTGTGATCCTTGAAGAAACTCGATGGAAACAAACAACAGCTATTTTCAAGTAATTTACTGCAAATGACATTCACAGGGTTGGAACATACTTGTGCAGTAGAGTTGTGCACAGCATTAATACATTCTTGTTATACTTGTATTTTTGTTAACAAAAGGGTACAGTCTTGCAGAACTTGTCGGCTGATGAGCTTAGATTTCTCATTACCATTAAATTACATGGGTCAGGTGGCTCATTTCAATCAAAAAAGTACCTACAACATCAGTCTTACAGACTTCCTATCTTAAAGACACAAATTGTCTAATATTAACCCAAGTTAAGCATTATAAAAGAATCACACAACGGCCAAACACAAGAAACTTGCTCGTAATGAACAATTAAAGCCCAAGTCATTACCTGGGAGAAGCTGTCTCTCCTTCCCATAACCTCTGGCATTATCACCTCACTGCCACTGCTCATAGTTGGCACGAGCTGGACCTTTATTTAACTTGTTTTTCTGCCTTATCCCTCCCCTGTTTTTGGGTTTTTCTTTTTTGGTAAAACTCCGTAGATAAATTCACGCTAGAACTATTGTGTCTTTATTCTCCTGTCTTGACTAGGTCTTCATTTAAAAAGCACAATTTTTGCTTCGACTCGCCACAAGTTTCAGCAAACAGAAGTGATCATTATTGCTCTGGAGACTGACCTTGTATTACTTTCATTTCATAAATATTGTAAAATGTTTCAGTGAGCCACAAACAAAAGCACCACCATGTTTCAGCACACCCTATTAACACAAGTATACATTTTAATAAAAATGTATACAAATGTTCCTCTAAATCATCACCATTAACAACATAATTTGCTTAGAGCATCAAACTGTTCCTGCCAGACAGAAATGGCAAGAATGAGCAGCGTTGGATACTACTGAAACACATCATCTCAACTTATGTGTGCTCTCTTCCTCTCCCACATCTTTATATTCAACCAGAAGAGTTTTTGAAGAAATAGATATTCCAACTACTACTGGCAGAAATAAGTCTTCCTGCCACTGAAGCATTTCAGAAGACGCACTATTAAATATGGTTAATGCACCATCAGTCCAGTTGTAAAAACTTTATCTACATACATCAAATAGTTTCCAAAAGAACAAAACTACTTAAAATAATGATCTGCAAAATTAGCTATTTATGTTTTATTTCTGTCCAGATTGCCCTACAGCTTCTATACTGATATAATTTGCCAGCATATCATACAATACTGGAAAATCAACAGAGAAATTCACTGGATGTACAGAATGAAAGGGAAGTTGAAGGAAATTCCAGTGTGAATCACCATTGAGGATTCTTGGGAGGGGAAGGGGAACAGAAGGGAAAAAAGGAACAGAAATAGTCCCTCCCATAAAGAATGCTTTTCTATTAGAGTTGGGAAGGAGGGCCATGGATTCCTCAGACAGATGGTGTCAATAGATCTGTCTATTAGTCACTTTGGCAGCAGCACTATGGTGATGGGGCTCACAAAAAGCCACTTAAAAACTCCAAATAAACAAAAGAGAAGTACATTACGAAGTTGATTCAACTTTCCAGAACAAACATATCGCACAAAACCCTCTACCATTCATTCCAGTTTGCAGTTTCTGCTGCAGCCTTACAGACTGTGGCCTCAAAGCAAATCCCCATGTGGGACAAAGCCCAGACCTGAGGGCTTTCCTAAGTCTTTCTGCACCTTTGCTTTTGTGTGGGAACTGACAACACACAGGGCTCTTTCCTCAGTCATATGACACTTAAAATTGGAAATCATGGTGGCCAATGCTTCTCCCTCTGGTACTGTAGGATGCTGAGCTCCTCCTAATGTGATCACAGAATCATTTAAGTTGAGAAAGACCTTTAAGAACATTGAGTCCAACTAGCACTGGTGCCATTGGCCTTCTTGGCCACCTGGGCACAGCTGCCTCATGGTCATACCTCCTTATATTTTAAGTAATCAATTCTTAAATGTTTTAAATTTACATCTACCTGGTTTAATTCTCTGAATTCACATTTCAGAAGTGTGTAATGCCAACAGATATAAATAAGACATTCTTAAGTAAAAACACTTGAATATAAAATCCTTCACAAACCCTACCAACTTGGTTAGTTTGTACTGAGAGAAAGTCTAGCAGAGGAAAAAACATCAAAAATAAAATGAAATAAAAAAATTAGAGTTACAATATTACTACTGAAAAAATTATTTATTTTAATAGAACATGGTAGGTTAAAAATAGCTAAATTTGACAAAGTATCTAAATGCAATAGCAACAAAGTCAACTTTGTATTATTCATTAGCTATTAACTGGCATTCATCTTAAGTTCAACAAGTATATTTTACTCTATAAGAAATTAAATATATTTTAAAAATACATATTCTTAGGATTACACTCTTCCTCTCTGTTGGTTCACTGATTAAAATAAGCTGTAGCAATAATGTTAAACAGTCCTTTTGATGGCCAGGAACTCAAAAATGCATTTTTAATTCTCAGAAATATTTAGAACATTCATGCAGTTAGAGTCCATCCCACTGTCCTACTTTATCCCTCCAATGAGAAATTTAACTGAGAGAAGGAGGAGTTGAATGCTGGTTTTTAGGGTTTTTTAAGCAGAGGCAGATGTTTAACACACATCATCCATCCTCAGAGAGGACAAACACGTAGCTCCAACAATCTTGGCTGTCAGGCATGTAGAAAGGAATGCCTAAGTCAAACAAAGACAAGGTTGGTCTTATCACAGGTGATGCATGGTCAGAAAACTCCTTAGAAAATGATCAAGAACAAAGAGACAAAGAATTATACTTTAATTACCCACAACAAAGCATTCCACCTGCCTCGCACAAAATCTGAGTCATGCTTTAATTACAGAAGATTCCCTGGTTATAACTCTGCCTGCACTAGCATGGCAAATGTATCTGCAAGAACATCTTCCCTCTTTTTGTTTCTGTGCTAGAAGGGGAAGCTCCTCTAGAAGAACCCACAGACTCACCTGAAGACAGGCCACAGCTCCTGGAGGTGAGTACAGAGTCACACCCAGGCTAAGGAAGGCAGCAAGACCTTAGTCTGCTCATGACATCTAAGTCTGACCTAACCATACATACATATGGAGAAAACACAATGTGTAAAATACCAATGGCACAAGTCTCCAAAATTCCTTTTTGGTCTTTCCTTGAAGTTGGATCTTGAACTGCAAGCCCCACATGAGGCTAATCTTAGAGGATCAGCCTGATAATGGGGAACCATCATTACCCTTGCAGTGTCTTCATTAGAAGTAAATATAAAGGGTATATATAGCCATGTACAAGGATTTGTTTGCATTTACAAAGGATCTTAATCCAAGAAAAGTAAAAAACACTTTCTAAACTTTGACAAAAGTAGCAGTGTAGTATTTTATGAATTGCTTATAGCAATACTCAATCATCTCATAAAACTTAATTCCAGGTTTTGTGTGTGTGTTTTGAAGCCAACTATGTTCATCTGAAAAATAATTTGGTTTCTACTGAACCACAACCTGACAGAGACACAGACACACAAAAGGCAGCTCCTGGCACTTCCTGCTGTTTATTCAAAAGACAAGAGCAACACTGCTCTGTAACCAGTGTTATGCTAAATTTTAATTCACTCAGTTTTATGCTGTTGGACATGCACTTCCCTTAGGGAAAGGGAAGGAATAGGAGCAGTGTGGCCTTGTGTTCACATGGCAGAATCAACCCAGGTACTGCAATAAGAGAAGAGGATGTGGATGCAGGGGGAAGAGTGGCATTTCCTAAGGAAACTGCAGCATTACCATAGCAATCCTCCAATTAGTGTCTCACACAGATGTAGAAGGAATCAAACAAAAAATGCTTAGCAATGTGGATGGGAGGGACAATGAAGCACTTGTCATTACATTTTTTAAATGGCACTTCCTATTCTAATGGAACACAAAATTCACTTTATAAACAACATTCTCCTGTCTGAAATTTCCCAAATTGTAACAAGCTGTTTAAATATATTCAAGCTACACCTTTTTATTCTAAATAAACATAAGCTTCATTATTTTAATAACACTCTTCATTTTTTCTTTAAGGCTGAATATTTTCTCAGAGAAAACATTTCCCCCCCTTCTCCAGCATGCCTAAGCCTGTGTTTGTAATGAAGGAGACAGGCAGTAGTAGAGGATTAAAGGCTTGTCTAAAAGGAGTTGCTGAAAATTGTCAAAACTATTGGCTGTTCATGAGAAGGATGAATCTGCTATGGTAAAAAAAAAAAGAATCACAACAGACTTATTTGTATTCTATGCAAGGATGAATCTATTTCACACTAAATAACTGGGTATCATGAACAAAAAAGATGGCACTTTGTGGTCTGGAAGAACAAATACAACCTCACATCTATCTCAGAGAGAAAGAATTTGAAGCAAGATAAAGATTTTGGAAGGAAAATAAAGAAGCTTTTACCTCAGGACAATGGATTTCCATTTGGGATTAAAGGGTCCAATAAATAGTCTAGCTCCATAGCTAGAACACTAGTGTACCAAAGAAGTAAGAAACTTAATTGCCTACTACCTTGTAAGAAACATTCCTCATAACAGTAAACTCTGCTATTTAACTGTATTATGAACAATATATTTGTATACATAGGATATACAAAAATAAACTAGCAAAACTAATTTCCTTTCTATAAAAGTGTTTGGAGAAAAGAAAAGTAAAGAAAGCTGACCAAGACACAGTCATTAGCATCTGCACTCACCAATCAAAAAAATCCATATAATAGACAGAAAGCTAAAACTTATGAAGGACATGAAACAGGACTGCCTATTTATGTACCTGTTCAAAAATACTATAAAGCTTCAGCTATCTACCCTGAAACATGTTGGACCTGAAAACTCAGATTACTCATGTTATCAATTCCTCAAATCACTCTCTCTCAATTCTGACACACACTGAAACATGAGTGCATCAAAATGAATTGCCACATGTATGGAGCCTCTGACTTGATTGCTCTAACAAGTACTTAATGATTTTTGCATGATTTTATTTATCAAAATGAACTTTGAAGTCTATTCCCATGACAAATTGTTTTCATTTCATAGAAGGCAAGGAAGGAGAGAAAGAGCTTATCTTTAGAAACTAATATAACTTTTGCTTACAAGGTTTACTCCCTAAGACTGTTCAAAGTGAAAAAATAAGATGAAAAAACATAATCAAAATAGTTAAGATTTTATCACTCTGGGGAGGATGTCTTAATACAGTGAGAGGAAATATATTACTAAATATAACCTAGAGAATTCTTGTCTTCATGATGCTCTTGAAATTGAAAAATGCTCTTTTTTAATTGAGAAAATGTATAATTTTGTAAACTTCTATTTCAAATATTATACTAAAAGTTACATGATTAATACCAACACATTCCAAGTAGATGTGACACTTCCTACACAGTTCCAAAATAATAAGGTAGTAACAACTATTACTACATAAAAGCTAGAATTTCTTATTGGTAGCAGTTCTAACTATTGTAAACTTAACACCATGTCAGCACTCCTATAATGGACAAATAAATCCAATCCATATTTCCCACTGTATCTGAAAGTATCCAACCCTTATCATAGGAAGAGCATTTGTAACATTTAACAATCCAATGTCATGTTTCCTGTAATACACACCAGCAGGGAAGATTAAGTGAATATCCAATACTTCTCAATTATCCCTAATAGAAGATAAATGCAGTGAGGATAAAGAATTCTGTGGGTTTTTTTTGTTTTGGGGTGGGATTTTTTTGTTGTTTTTCTTTTTAAATATTTAGAAGCACACACATACACAGAAAAGCAAACTGAACTAATGCTTCATTGTTAAGGGATATATAAAATATTTTTCCCTAATACAACATTCCTTCAACTATGAGACTGAAACCACTTCCTTATGATGGCAAGATAATACTGGCTACACTCTAATTTTCCATTCATGTTGTTGAATGGAGTCTTGTTCCAGGGCTACACCCAAAAAGGTAAAATTATTTCAAAAGTCAGTATCCAGCTATTTTAATAAATTTTGTTCTTCAGACTCTCTCCCAAGTCCCTTCATGCTAGAAATATATCCTTAAAAACCATACAGCTAGAGAAGCACCTACCTTTTAGTGAATGCACATCATTAACGGAGGCCACTGTATCAGAGAGGCCTAATACAGAGGAATTAATTAGCTCAAGTGCTGAATACTTCCCAGATCGCTATTGCTTCTGATGGCTGGGTGCTGTGATCTTCTTCCCTGGCTTTCATGGCATTCTAATTGGTGATTTCTTAAGCCCATTAAAACAAATAAACACACACAATAGCCGCAATGAAAACCTCCCAAAAACAACAATCACCAAACCACAACACAACCACAAAAAACAACACAAAAGCAACCTGAACCTTTGGTTAAACGGGTGGCTATTTACACCAGGTCAAACCAGGAGCCCATTAAAGCATCTTTATATAGCCACTGAAAATCAAAAGTGAAGAAAAATCCTGAAGGATCAATCTTTCTAGATTTCACCTAATTAAAACACATATTCCTTAAATTGCAGCTCTGTTGAGATCCCACACAACACACTAGCAAGAAGAGGTGAATACATGACATAAACAGTACAGTTTCCAAAAGAATCTATTTGAAAATTCTGATGCTCTATATCAGGTTCCAACTCAGAAATAAACTTCAATTCAGTCTTCACCTTTTTCCCCAAAATTTCTTTTCATTTATGAGCAGAATGTTAGTAAGTTTCATAGGTTTTAAGTCTACATTCTTACAAGCCAGACATACTCTCTAAAACTGAACCATACCCATGAAAACTTAGAAACGTTATATGCAATCTTTCAGGTGTGTGGGCACACCATCACACAGCTTTTGACACTTTTCACAACCAAGCTGTGGAAACATTCCTAGAATGAGCTGGATTGGAAGGGACCTTCAGGATCATCTGTTCCAATGCCCTGCCTTGGGCAGGGACACCTTCCACTAGAAGGTTGCTCAGAGCCCTATTCAACCCAGCCTTGAACATTGCTTCCTTTAATTTAATTCACCCCAGAAACAAACAGCCTCTGATTCTCTAACTTGGTATGTAATGACATAGAAAACAAAGTTTAGGAGGAAAAGAGTTTGGTTTGACACCTGTCCTGAAACTGGGTATTAGCCCTCCAGTCTGACAAGTCATTTCACTGGCTACAAATATTAGCAAAATTGCAGTATTAACACTGACAATATTTAACCCAACTTCTTAAATAGAAATGGCTTTTGATCCGATTTTCTCCCCAAGGGTATTACTTCATATTTAAAAAAAAATAATTAACTTGGTATGTAACTTAAGACTAAAATAATAATTTCCTACCCTACAATATACATAAAGGCATGATTTTGCTTAACAGTTGCCAGGGAACTATGCACGTTCCAAAACATACCAGATAAATTATATAATATCTGACTTTCAAAACAAAATACATATGTATTTCAGAGACGTACCTTAACATGTTCAAAGAAAAGTTAACTCAAGCTGTAATTAAAATAAATAGGGCAGGGCAAGAAAGATGTCTGGAATAGACTGCTTAAAAGAAAAAAACCTAAGTGAAGCACTAAAAGACAGAGCAATCACATAAGCAGCAAGCCAAACCAAGAAATTTTCTGTTGTCATCTCCCACAACACTGTCCATGCTAAGGAACCTCAGATCAGGAAGGAAGGAACTGCTGAGGAAATCCTGCACACAAGGCTTGTTTCTGATTTATTCGTGGAGATCACACGTTGCTGAGGTCCTCTCTGTCTCTAACCCTCCATCACACTTGCTGTGTTCAACACTGCTCCACAATCTGCTGACATCCAAGTGCCTTCGGATCCCCACTGACCTGGAGCTAGGAAATCACTTCCTAATCCTCAGGCACACAGCTCAGGGCAGCCCTTTGGCCCACCACTGCTGCTGCTGTCCAGCTGATGTGCACAAGGCAAGAGAACGCCCGTGCTGTGAAGAAGACACCAAACAAAACAGGCACTTGTGCTGCAGGATGTGCCCTCATTACTGACAAATATGAGAGAGACCTGACTTATCCCTGATTGCAGCCCTTGAGAATTTAAGGCCATGCTTGGGTTACCCTAAACACAAAACCACTTATAATCCTGCTTCCCTATAGATACAAAGCACATTACAGAGCTGGGGATAAAAGAAATACTGAGGAGCCTCCCTTTACAGCCCTGAATTCATACAGCCAGAAGATTAAATGTCTGATGGTTCAAAGATTCTCTCAGGAGTCCCAGATACAAATGGCAACTTGTCTTACACAGGCTAACAAGGGTGCAACCTGGGACAGTCATTCACAAGAAAAACCCCAAACAAAACACAAAAACCAAAACTCCCACAACGTACAATGTGATGATACTTGATACAGTTTTGAATTATTCAAAAAAAATTCAGGCTAAACATTTAATTTGAAGTGCCTGTGGATGGCAAAAGTAGCAAAGCTCCTGATCATGTGTTTATGAATGTTTAAGAAGTAAAATTCAACCATATTCCTGGAGCTATTTGATCACAAAAATAGGAAATACACATTAAAGAGTAAACATTTTGCACAGTTGCACCTAGTGTAAACACAGAGCAATTGGAATGCAAAGCACCTCATGTAAGAAACTTCAATGTATCTGCTTACAGGAGGTACCAAAGCACTGGGTAGTGAAGAGCTGCAATTCAAACTGAACAAAATAAAAACTTCCAGGCCTGCAGACACTTAGAATGACATTAAAACCAGGTAACCAAATAAACTCATCAGCTGGAAGAGTTTAGTCTTAGAGCCCCTGGCTGGAACTGAATTGTTAAGGACAACAATTAAACTGAGTCAGCTGGCATTTTCTTTCCTCATTTAATGCACACTCTTCTAACAGGTGAGTATGCAGTACACTATGGAATTAAGCCTTTTTCTTTGTACATTTTTAAGGAGTGCATAGTCTAGTCACTGAAAGCATCTGACCCTCTCAAAGATTTACAAACAGCATTACTTGATGAATTAGATTAGGAAACTTTAATGGCTTAATTGCTCTGACATGGCTTTTGCAGTCACCAGATTTGTCATCTAGCTTGCCAGAACAGTCTTCATTTGATCCGTAAGGTTATTATTTTTTGAACAATGGAAAATTGTGTTACCAGTCTTGCAATTTCCTGTGACATACATTTGCATCCATAAGGACCAGGCTGACCCAAGCCTGCCTTTGATGAAGTAGTTTTGAATGCACAGAGCACACAGTCTCATGAGCCTCATCAAAGGTGTAACCAGCCTATATCCTGCTTTTTTACTGCTTCAGAGCATCAGGTAAACACCAACTACAACACAGCCAAGTAAGCTTTTGGGGTTAAATACAGTGTTCATTTAATTTTCACTAGACATACTAAAACCCCTGGGATCCATAATGCCTCTGTTCTGTGAGCATGGCACGGCCAAGTGTTAGTCTCCACCAAACGCAATCTTCAACCTCCTCCAGCTAGAAGCTGCTAATTATGTCAGTCGTAGTGAATGCTGACTGACAGTTTTGTGCTGTGAAGTGATACCCACTCATTTTATTAGCAAAGAGAGGATCTGGAGTGAGAAGCTGAAACACCTATTATCCCTTTATTTCCAAAACAGCAACAGTTTACAAGCTTTCTCTCAGTGAATAAAATTCTACTTTCACTAAACACCATTGGGATGTAGGAATGTTACCTTCTTCCTAAGAAGAGAGAGAGAAGAAAACAAATACAAAACACCTCACTGGTTTTAAAGTTCCCTTGCTGGATAAGCACTTCCCTTTGCGTTTTCTAGTTGCTCATCTACTTGGGCAGATTCTCAAGTGAAGTAAATTAACAGCGGCTCATTGACTTCACTAGAACTACACTCATTTACAACAGTTCAAGCTGACCTACATTAAAGCAGCATTTCACACCAAGGAAGAGCTGCCTAGAGTCAGTTGGAGCCAGGAACTGCAGGGTGTTTCTTCCTCATACTTAATCATTATACTGAACACTCATCTTCCTCTTCTGCAAGAGCCTGCAGCCCTCTTTAGTGACAGCTCATACAAGCAGACATTTCCAACCGGGCAGCCCCAGCTGGCTCACAGCTGCAGGATGGCTGCACACAGCCTCTGAAAGCCTGAGCAACTGCCCTGGAAACTTCTGGGAGGGAGTGGTGCCTGTGCTTGCCAGACCAAGCTCCAGAACTCCATTTCCAATTTAAGTCTTATGGGTTTTGCCAGCCCTCCTTCTTTAACCAGTCAGAGACGTGTTCTGTCTGGAGCTGCTGGTTTGCTCTGACTGGTGAGGTGCTGTAATGAAAGGAGGTTCAACACAAGGAGTCAGAGATGAGGCAGGGGGAAAAGAAACAAATTCCTGTCATTCAGAAGGGAGAACTGTTAGGATACCCCCCTACACCCTTCAATTTCTTCTCCACCACACATATATGCAAGTCTGAACACATAATCCAAACCACTAACGAAGAAAACAATCAAATCTCACAACTACTGAAACTAAATAAAGATGTATTATAGCTGGGGAGATAGACAGCAACATTCGAGGTCAAGTTAGAGCTTTGAGCAACCTGATTAAGTTGAAGGTGTCCCTGCTCCTGCAGGGGGAGTTGGACCAGTGACCTTCAGGAGGTCACTTCCAACTCAAATGATTCTAGGGCTCTTTGAGTCATGAGTGCAAGCAACAAAAGCACTTGAATCCCTCAGCAAAAGGAAAGAGTATTCAGTGGACGTAACTAGAAGTACAAAATTCTATGAAGAAGTCTCAATTTGAACGAGAGGCAAAACCAAACAACTGCCTACCTGCAGATTTTAAGGAATAAGCTCAGGGAAAGCTAGAGAGATGTTACTGCACAAAGCCAAAAACCACTCAGCAGCAACAGGCATCCCCAATTGAAGCCTATCCTTCACACTTTCCACCTTTTCCCATCAACTGGTTAGAAGAAGATATGGAGGCTGCGCTCAAATTTTGGTATCAAATGAATACACCTCTGTCCTGCATTTGTTTTCTCCTAGGTTTTTTGTTTGGTTTTCTTTTTTTCCTGGGTTTTTTTTTTTTTTTTTATTGTTTGAGGGGTTTTGTTGCTTTGTTTGGGCTTTTTTAAAATTATCTTAACCTAGTTAAATCAATTCTTATACTTACCAAGGCATGACATTGTTTACATAAGACTAAGTGCAAAACCCTGACCTCTGTATTCCCACCATGACCTCAAAGAATGGAGCCCACTCACCCTACCCCAGTTCTTACAACTTTAATTATGTTCGACAAGGCTGCTGTGCTTTAAAGGTATCATTTACCGAGACTAAAAGATGTTTATTTTTATTCCTGCTAATCACTTCCCTTTTGTTTCATTCCATTTATACACCCTGGCTTTTGCACTCAGAATGGCTATCAGATTAGATCACTCCAGATGCAGCTGAACTGAACAGCTTCTTATGCTACTATGTAGTCCTATAAAAATCCACACTATTTAACTTTTAGCCAAGGTATACAGAATTGATCACAGGAGGTCAAAAGACCTTCCCAATTGCTAGGCTATTTAAGGAATCTTTTAAGGGTGAGGGAGGGCGATACAAGGACAGAGGACACAGACCCTACCTGCCTCATTACTTACAACTTTAACACCATAAATCAGGCTGATGCCTTTTTAAAAAAAAATAATCCTGCCTTTGTATATAACTTCCCTGTCATTTAAAAAAATGATCATTCTTTTCCCACATGCTGTTGGACTTACAGTTTCAGAAATGCAGCTTGAGTGAAAATCCAAGTTATCAATACTACTTTAGAACTATCTAGAAGTAAAGCTTAACTGCAGTACGAGTGTTTTATGTGTTACTTCAACAGGTTCTTCGAATTATTTAATGACATTATGAGGAAATCTACAAAAATACATTAATGCTAAAAGTTAAGCTATAATAGTTTAAAGCCATTATCATTTAGTTTATCGTTATCACTTAGTTTAAAGCCATTATCCTTTCACTTTACATTTCGATGATGAAGAGCCTAAAAATGTTATTAGATTCAGTCTATTTAATAGAACTTCCAAATTGAAGTAAAAAGTATGTAGTTTTAACTTTACTGCAAAGCTGCACAATAATCCCATTTTCTTTTCTGTACCACAAGCTGCTTGCTCATTAGACACAAACGGGTAGAAAACAAGAGCTTCTTTGTTTGCATACATTAACTTAAAGCTGTAAAAGTCATTCAGCCAAACTTTCACCTTTAAACCTTAACCTGATTTGTAACAACATTTGTAGCCTCTAAAATTACACTGCATGCACCCAGACAGAGTTAATCACCCTTCACGTTTGATGCATAGAATAATGATCTACCACTTAAACCTGAGCCCTTAAAAGCCTGAAGAAAACTATGCACATATCTGTGTCTTAAATCAGTAGCAAAATAACATAACTCTACCTAGCAGTGACCAGCTGAAAAGCAAAACAAAAAGAAACATACAACTTCTAGCTCATGGAAGTTGTAAATAAGAGCATTTCAAGTCTCCTCAGATGAAATTCTTGCTCCCCAGCACATGCTATTTATCAGACACCTGGTAATTCTAGGAGAAAGGACAAGTCACAGGGAAAGGTCTGGTTTTATTTTTTTGTGTAATTTAAAACTTCATAGGGAACTTGGAAAAAATAAATTTAGTAGAGATTTGAAAATAACATGTTCTAAAATCTGATGAGCTTACTCTCATTTTAAATTTAGACTATATTATGGCTCACTTCAAATACTTTCTAGAAGGAACCAGATCGTATTAGTTTTCAAAACTGACAGTTAAGTATTTTTGCTATCTAAAACATCACAGCTATGGAAAACAAACTCTTGGATTTATGTATTATACTCCCCTAAATGCAACAACAACAACAAAAAGAAGTACATTGTACAGCACAGGAAAATTCCAAACCAGAAATGTTTTGAAAAAACTATCAGACAAAAATACATTTAAAAAAAAAAAAACTAAAACAAAACCAGTTTGGCTGTTCTGGGAGCAGGGGGAAGATTGGCTACCACATAAAAGACAACAACAGCACCAACAACACACAAGAAATTCAATCTTACAATCATTGAAAAAAAGGGAACCTAAATCACAGAATTTTATAAGCCTTTAAGTGCTTCTCATTTTTTACGTTGAGAAGAACAATTAGTAATCATCACTTTTTTTCCACTATTAAGGTTTCTATGTAACATCATGTAGAGTAAGTGACACACAACTTGAGCTTCTGAAAGTAAGCTAAAAACTGACATTAACAGTTAAACCCCCTTTGACTTTAAAGGGGCTGAGAACTCATCCAGATTTTGTTTTATTCCCTCAGGTCACAAAAGGAATGAGTTGCTGCTACGCTTTCATTTACGCTAATAAAGAAGAGAGAGCTATTTTTATTTTCTTTTTATTACTGCTTTAAAAAAAAAAAAAAAAAAGAGGAATCCCGAATTTGAAACAAGTTTTAACGAGTACGATAAAGTCTGCACACATAATGCACTGGGTGGAGTAAAAGCCCTCAGCAGCCCTGTGCAGAGCCAATAATGGACTTGTCGCCAACACCCTGTGATTTCATGACTGCCAGAACAAAAACAAATGCCACGTTCAGTTCATGGCAAAGAAAGGGACTCATTAACTTGATGTGGCTTTTTACTTGACCTTAGCAAGGTGAGTAAAATAAAATTTCATTTTATGAGATTCAAAATGATCAACCGCATGCCTACAGGAATTGTGACGAAATGACCAAGTGAAATTGCTAACTCTGTTTAATTCTAATTATTACTAGACCATAGGTCACTGTGAACTTCTAGCTGAGAGGTTGCTGCTTTCCCTCCTGTAATTAAGGTTAACAGAAAAACAAACTCTAAGTGTCTTTCTGGGAACTGATGTAAAATAAGTGTAAATTTCTGTCAAAGACGTAACTATCAATTCTAAGGACACAATCTCAATGCAGACCTAAGCCTAATCTTTTTGGAATAATAACTTCATAGACATTTAAACAGTCATTTCCCCACAAAAAAATCATAGTTATTATTCAAGAATCAAACAAACATTCATACTCTATCAATAAACCTTACAGTCAGAGAGTTAGAAAAAAAAAAAACAAGCAAAAAAACCCACAAGAAAACCCCCACAAAACAAACAAAAAAACTCAAACAAAACAGACAAAAACCCAAACAAACAAACAAACCAACCACAAAAGTTGCCTGTGAAAATAACATTCACTCCTTCTGGTCACAACATTAAAGCAGCAGGCCAAATGCCCTATCTTGGCTGTCCCAGCCAAGATAGGTGGATGAGGGAGGAGGTGGAGGGTGGATGAGGATTAAAAAGTCTCCTTCCACATTATGGTCATGGGAACCACATCACAATATGAATGAGAAAGATGCAAACCTTTTGCTTAAAAAAAAATAAACAAAACAAACCACATTTTTGTTCCTTATTTTCTGCTGAATATACCACCATCCCCTCCCCAAATAAAAGCAAGATAGCCACTAAAGTAGTAAAAAAACCCCAGCAACCCAGAAGCTAAAACTGTTGTGAGTAGAGATTTCTCAGCAGTCCATTTTAGGGAACTTCATCCTCTAGCAGGTAGAAATTAAAGTGGAATCCAATTTTAGCTCCAGAGGGATAACACCTTATTCTAGCTCCCTTTTATTTTCTACCTCTATGAACTTGCTGTGGAAAGGTTAATCGTTTTAAGCAATAGCTCCATTAATGATGCCACTATTTGTTTGTTTTTTTTTTTTTCCACAATTCTGAAGAAAAAAATCTAACACTCGAACACACACTTCACTGGTTTCTGTATTTACTCCACTAAAAACTTGAAAGTAAACAAAAGTGTGTTCATATCAGTACTGTAATCCTCCTACAGAGTAACAGCCTTTGAACATTTTGAACATTTATTCCTGATATGACACCAAGCTACATCACCATTCAGCTCAGCAGCTGCCAGAACCACGCTCGAGGAAAGTTAAAGTGCTCCCTACGTCTCTGAGCTTGTTTCACTTTATGTGTTTCAATATTTGCTTTCCCTACAGGTAACACAGATTAACATTCATGAGAGGGAGAGAAAACAGAAATCACTATTTTCTGAAGTTTTCTAAAAAGCAAAGTACTCACCAGCAGCAAAATCCGATCCTGCACACTCCTGCCCATTTCAAGGTCTGCATTGCTACATATGCATTTGAAAAGTCACAAAATGCTCCTCAAAACAATTACTCAGAAGTTCATCTCTTAATTTCTAAGCTTAACAGCAGCACTTAAAACATCTCTCTTTGTATCAAAAGGTAGGAAAGACTTCATTCTGCCCTCTGTATTAAAGAGGTAAATAAAGCAATGGCTCCTTCTTTCTGCTTTGCATCTACTTTTAAATTTCTCCTTTTAATTTTTAAAGGCTGTACAACCTGAGCAATGAACCTCATTAATCACCACTGAATTATTTAACCCAGCCATTCAATTCCAGATGCCACTCGGTGCTGGAGATATTCCTTCCAAGCTTCAGCTCCTTTCACAGTTGAAACCATAATTTTCCACAGTGAAGACAGGATTTTACTCCATGCATGGGGCCTCCTGTCAATCGTTTTTACTACTAGCACAGCACAAGTTTCATTCCACAGTTACATCAGACCTTTCTGTTCAACCTGTTCATTATAAACATCCTCTCTCCTGCATTCTGCTGCTACAGCACCACAGTCCCAAACTCTGACTTCTCCTGTGCCAACTCCTGCTTTGGGAAGCAAAAAGTAAGTTTGTTACTATCCCTACTTATCTTGTTTCCTCACACTGCTTTTATATTTTTTCCCTTTATCACCTCCTACTATTAAACACTTTGATTATGAAGTATCTGTCAGCTGCAGTACCTAGGGCCTTAGATATATTCTAAAACCAGAAAGCTGCACTGACAGAGTTGTTCTGTGAGTGGGAGGTGAGGAGAGAAGCATTCAGAATTTGCAAATCCCAGTTCTGAACCTGCCTGGCATCCAAGAGATCACCTAGCACAAAGCTATACTAGGTGCCAAGTTTCATACCAGGTGCCAAGAGATTTTGATAAAATAAAAAGCTTGGTGACATTGCTGAGCACTTGATCCAAAACCAGTATTTTAGGACCTTGTATTATGCTTTCAATGCATAAACACAGACCCACCTGTGGATTTGGGGGCTGCTATCCTCATCTTGGGCTTACATGCTTGGGCCTATTTGGCCAACAGGAGATGTCTGGGTTGAAAAGTCTGCTTCTCACCAGTGCTAATAAAGTGCACTACAGAAGTGGCAAGCTGAGAAGTTTCTAAAAGAATACATACTCAAATACATTTTTGACTGGCTTCTCACCCTTCACAGAGCCAGTGAGGCCCATGCAAATTTAAAGCTATGCAGCTTTTCTCAGTTAATTGGCTCTTAAATCAATATTCACTACAATCTCAATTTTCAGACCACCTAAGAACCCACAATGATCCACAAACACTTGCAACTGCAGATAAAGTCAAACACTTTAGGCAATTTAATTTAAACACTAGAATCAAGATTTTCAACAGGCACTACTGATTTTAAGTGGCTCCAAATTCAGATTGTACGTTCCCAACTTCAACATATCACAAGGCCCTGGATTCCAAAAATCTACTAAAAAATCCAGCCACTCTTTCAAGCATCCATCTGGTCACCATTAAACACCATTTCTTTCTCCTTTCACCTGCTTCCAGAATGAAGTGGAGCCAATGCACATCTTTAGGCCTACACTAAATCCTTGGCCATGTATTAAAACCTAATTTCTAAGATAAAAACTGTTAATGTCTATTATGCTACTGTAGAAGCAAATAGTAAAACTAAAGTCTTCTACACTTGAATTTATAACCATGAACTGTTCTCTGTGTGTAATCTTCAACATAAAGGCATTTAAGCAATTAGATAAGAGGCAATATAACTAACCAACAATCTAAAATAAATACCTTGCCTGAGGACATACAAATTTCAGAAGGCAAAAAAATGCCAGCCAAGCAAGTTTTAATGCAGCGCTAGCCTCAAACAGTTTAACACTACTAAAGAAATCACAATTCTGATTTATGTACAAACAGTCAAGGGAGCAGAAGACAAAGAGTACAAAATTGAACATGAAGAGCACACAGACTATACTGCTCTCTCAGATGGCTGTCATGGATGACTCCAGCCTGCACAGGTTAGACCCTGATCCCTGCCCTACCCTGCACTGCATGTCTGAAGACATAGGCTGCTCCAAAACTGAGCTTTTCCACTGCTAATTCAATATGCAAGATGAAGAAAGTAAAATATCAACTTTAAGATTTTAAATCCAGAGCTCAGCACCGGCTTGTCACATTTACTGATCTTTAATCTACAGTCAGGGGTGTTCATATTATTTTAATCATTCACAATATTAGTATTAGACTTAAGGTAATGCAATACCATATTGAGCAAATAGTTCCCAGAAGAAAAGGGCAGCTTGAATAATTTTGCATATCTGACTATTCATTTCTTCAAAGAAAGAATATGCATTTCAAGACTGCAGTAGTCCAGAAAACATGCTTGTTTTCTGATTAAGAATATTTATACCATTTCAATAATAATGTATCCAACTACCCATTTTGGTCTAAAGTGAATTTATAGTAAGTTGTACTAAAATTAAATGCTATAATAATTTAATTTACAGTTATTTACTTAAATATAAATAAATAAATACAAATATTTAACATAGTACAAAAAGCTCTACACTGCTCTAGAGGTGTAAAGTCTGGTGGCAGAAAACAAGACTTAAACAGGAATACTTTGTGGAATTTACCTCTACCACCAGTGAGCAAACCCATAGAGGTTCTCTCCTGTTGTTTAGATATGAAATCCAGTAATTTTTAATGGAATTTCTTTGAATGCTAAGAAGCAATCTTCAGCAACACATTTACTATTATGTGAAAGTACAGGTGTTAATACAAGCATTCTATACATGTTAGCCTTCTGAATGAGAAGATAAATACCCAAGATGCCTTTATTAAAAAATGGTTTTATGCACTAGCCATATAGAGTTTATATATATAAAAAAATGCCTTAAGATAAAACAAAAATGTGTTTAAAATGAGGCAGGAGATGACACTGTGCTACTGCTTTTACCAAAATCCATGACCTGAACATTTACATCTGAAGGTGAAGCTCATGCCCAAACTGCACCATGAGGACCTCCACTCCTCCAATAGCACATCTGATCACTAAAACCTAGATGGAAAAGTGCTTAAGTTCTGTGTAGGTCTTTGGGTAGTGGTACTGAAAGAAACTATGAGTAAACTTGAGGACCTGAAATGCAGTTTTCACTAAGACGCAAAACTGCTTTATAAACATGTTAAAAAAATAGATCTTTTATTTAAACCCACAAGTGCATTTTCTGCCTATTAACAGCAGATTCTCTTTTCTGATTTTCCAAGTTTCTACTTCCAGAAAACACAATTAACATGACTTCCCACTAAAATACAAGGCAAAAGGTTTTCCATTCCCCTTCTCAGTACAGCTTGCCTCCTTCTGGTAAGGCCACCATAAGGTTATACCTTTATTCCATAAACCATTCTGTCCTGAGCAGAGGTGAAATGACTTTCTGCTCATGGGTGTGAGCAGAGCACTCTGCACCTTCCCCTTGGCTGCAGTTGCTCAGATGGCAAGCAGGCTCTAATTAAAAAGACTGGCCTGACGCCATTCACAAATCTCATTACTGTCAATTTATCAATTTTGTTTTAATCAGTCATACACAGACACACATGAGTCTTAGTCAGAAATTTTCCTAAGCTTCAGAACAAGAGAGGCATGGAAAATACCTACAAGTCTGCGAATAGTTCTCAGTATTTGACAGTATTTAACTTCATTGGTTGTTCATGTACTCCTTCACTTTCTCACAAAAAAAAAAGTTTCCTCACTTCCTTTTCAAAAGACAGGAAAAGAAATAGCATATATTTTCCCTAAGTCCCTATTCATTGTTTTATTTATGTGTAGGACATTTCCCCCAGTACTTACACCTCAAGTGGACCATCCCATATAAACCAACATCTCTCCCTGTGTGTTGTTGTTTTAACACCAATTATAGTATATATTCCTGGTGAGAAAGGCCTACCCTCATGATGCTCCAGAACAATATTTTATCATTTTTGTGGCTAAATGCACCATTTTTTCCTAAAGAACAGTGATCCAACAAAGAAATTCTGGCATCCAGAATTAAATTCACCCCCTTCTTATTTCAATAATGCTTACTATCACCTTCAGGGTAAGGTAACTCACAGTACTGGCTTACATTAATAATCAGGATATAAAAATATTTACCTCTCGAAAAACCAGAACTCAACACCAACAACAGAATAACACAACTCTGCACACCTGACTGATAACTGAAGTCATTATTAGCTTCCCAGGTGTTTCACTTCTTCCCCTGCTGAGATTTTCCTTAGTACCAAGTCTCAGCTGTGACAGTCCAACACAGTTGGCTGTATCTATGTCAGTAGTACAAAATATTTGTGCTCATAAAACATTTTCTTTCTTCACATAAGATGTCCTCCTACCCACAACAATTTAGTGCTGATGCTTGGGCTCTCACATTAGGCCAAGAGACATCAGTGTATGATAGAAGATGTTTGTGTATTTTATACACATGTATATTTCGTTCTCCTAAAGAAGACAAACTAGCAAATTACCTCCCTTTTCAACTATCTCTAGCTTTCAAGTTACTTAAGAATATTATTTTGTTTTACTCTTACCTTTTAGTCAAGCTTCTCATCACTAACAGAAAAATACTCTTATTTCCCCTATTTGCACAATTTATTGGACTTAAAATACACCTTGGTTGCTACTTCAGTTACCTCACTATTTACCTTACAATTTTATGAAGAGGCACTCAGGTGAAAAGCTAAGGAAGGTTATCACCACCAAACGAGATTATGTAACAGAGCACACAAATAAAATGTGTCTGGATCTCAGCATATAAAATTCTTAAGTGCCATTTCATCTGCTTGGAAAGAGCAAGGTCACTAAATAACCTACAAATATTAACAACTACCAACAACTAAATTACTCATTCCAAACTATCCAAATACACAAATTCACAACAGTAACTCAAACACTGACAATGGGAATCTTCACCATGAAAGGCAAATTTTTGAAGAAGAATCTAAGCCAGCTACCAGGACACCAAGCCAAGTGACCGTTATCCACATAGCACATTTAACAGCAACAGAAACACCACACTGAGAATTGCAGCAAGTGACTGGTCTTGCTAGACCCAGCAAATTATTATTATATTCATTAGGGAAAGCTATCCCATAACGAGACATAATATTACAGTTGCTTAGGATTGCGAAATAAAACTCCTCCAGTTATTTAGGAAAATTATGTGCCACCAAAACCAATGTTGTTTGAAAGTGAGGGAACAGGTTCCCAGATATTTTAAGTACAACAGTAGATTTTTCTGTCTTGAATTTCTAAATGTTTTCTCTTTCCATCTTCTAATGAAACTAAATTGGTTTTGATTCTTTACAGAATGTCTTTGACCATCACTTCCAGGTGATGGAATCCTTAACAGGATTTTATGTTAAGGCATTGTTTGGCAAAGGTATTTTATTAATAACATGACAACATTGCTACCTAAGTGTCACTAGTTTCTGATAATATTTGTAATGGCCCATCTATCTTTGTAAATGCAATCAAAACCTTTATCATATACACTCAGGAGTATTCTTCACATAAATTCAATTTTCCAATAAAATCTTATGGACAGTACACA
The DNA here is from genome assembly GCA_013396995.1 of Dicaeum eximium. Classification (NCBI taxonomy): domain Eukaryota; kingdom Metazoa; phylum Chordata; class Aves; order Passeriformes; family Dicaeidae; genus Dicaeum; species Dicaeum eximium. Next base: position 1,060,500 of record VWZP01002584.1, read on the forward strand.
TGATTCCCCCAAAATTCAGTACCCTGAACATTACAGATGATGCCTGCTAATGAAATTACTCTGTAATGTCACAAAAAAACATCTGACAACCAACACTGACAGCAGTGAGGAAAAAGTGAGCTTGAGTGTTCTTCTGGTTTAAGCTAAGTTAATTGACAGGCAATAGGAAAAAAAGTGTCTCTAGCTGAAAGATAGCAAAATTCACACTTATGCAAATTGGAAAAAAAAAACAACCTTCCGCTCTCCACAGATACTATCAGTACTCATAAGGCTAAGTGGCTTTGAATCAAACACCTGGATGCTTGGAGAACATTTCATCACAAGTAAGGAATTATCTATTTTAGAGCATGTGGTTATTTCTTTGCTAGTTTGAAGTCTTCAAACACAGTACAAGTGGAGCCAGCTTCTTCAGCTCTAAGCAGCTGGTTCAATTTTTCTTAAATATCCACTAAAATTACTTAGAACAGCACACAATGCATTAGGGATAGATGAAAAATGCACATTTTTAAAGTTTTCTTGGGTGATTTACTTGCTTTTACAGATTAGGCACTTAATACTTACTTAATCCTTTGAATTACTGTGTGATGTTTTTTTAATCTCTCCTAAATGATTACTATTAGACAGAGAATACACAAAAGGAGTAGAACCACTTCCAGAAATGCTCTAGCACTTCATGAGGGAGCTTTTAAGTACAAACTTCTGAGACAAACAAACAAAATATATCAAGGAAGTAGCTGATTTATTTACTCCAATAGGTAGGTTAGCCAGCTGGAAAGAATTTTGGGGACACTCCATGTGCACCCTTAAACCATTAACCATCAGAAGATAACTCTCCCATGAAGGAATACAAGAGACAATTTTGCCCTCCACTGGCTAGAACTATCACTGAACAACACGCCTGCCTCGCTGTGTCAGCACTGCCTGTTCCACACAGCATGGAAAAACCTCTGGAGCAAATGCACCAATCCCATTGCAAGTGCAGTAATTAGTAAGGGATAACAGGGACAGGAAAGGGGGAAAGGGTGGGTGTTGAGCAGATGGGAATCAGCAATGCCATGAAATAACTCGTCAAAATATAAAGATTTCCGCGGAGGGAAACAGAAAAATCACACAGTGACATATTCAGCCTTGAGAATTGCTAGAGCAGTGAACACCCATGTGGAAAACCAGAACCTTGACACTCGGTCCCAGCAAAAATGTTCTGCATGTTGCCCTTCAGATAAGTGAAAGCTTTTCTTTCCAAACATACTCATTTGGTGCTGCTGCTTCTGGGGGAGTGGAGAGATAAAAAATCCATGGATTCTAAAGCAAAGTCTGCCTCAGAATGAAAGAAAGAGGGCAGAAAGCAGGTAAATACTCAAGAAAACAAAGATACCAGAGAAGCATCCCTTAAAGCAATTCTTATTCTGTATGCAAAGAAGCATTGAAATTACACTGGGAGAATAAGGGAGGAAAGCTCCTATATTCCAATTTTCAACACTATTCAAATTTAAATTTATTCAACATTTATTAACCACAGGCTTACATGAAAGAAGGTACTTCACAGGATTCCAGAGACAACACCAAGGTAAAAATTAGGGGTTTGAAATTCTAAGTGGTTTACCAATTACTGTTTTAACAAACATTAACCCACTTACTTTTCTAATATTAAATTTTTTTTCTCTTTCCCATCCCCCAATGATTTCCCACCTCTCAGCAGAAGTTTCTAACATCCCATTTAGAGTGTGGCCACACAATCCATTGATTCAGTAGTGAGTGTAAGTGAGGGAAGTGAGAACCTTCAGTGGAAGAGGGAGGAAAGGATCAATCAACTTGTAAGATCAGCTGTCAGCAGAACTCAAAGGATTTCAGTGTGGAAACTGCTGTAGATGCCTCATGTCCTTCCATCTGCCCTCAAACTTCATCCTGCCAAAGGTTTCTGGCATCTCCATTGTTCCAAACACAACACTAAGTATTTGACCACACTCTAGTTGAGAGGAAAAAGAAATTCCTCCTAGTGAAGGAGTTGAAACAGCATTATTATCTGGTGCTTGTCTCTTATCTTTGTTACTGAGTTTGCTTACATGACAAAATTAAAAGCCTTCATAAAAAATCATGGCTTTTTTTCCTTTTTTTTCCTCTCNACTTTATTGAGCATTTATATGATTAACAGGTGAGAGGATTAAAAAATAAATAAAATTGTTTCTTAACTTGGGAGTTTAAAACATCCCAATACATGATCAAGTTACAGAGTACACTATCTACGAAGTCAACTTTTGTTCATAGGTGGGAATGATTGCCATGAAAGATTCAGAAAGAGCAAATGGGTGTAAAGGCTCTTCTCCATTCCATTTGTTTCTTCTATCACATGAAAAAGGTAATACAGAGAAAAATCAAATTAAAGATGGCATGACTGACATGGTCAAAAGTGAACAAGGTGAAAGCTACTCAGGGATGCAAAGTTTGCCATATCCAAAACCACAAGGAGCAAACTAATACCTAAGAGCAAAAATTTAGTAGTTAAATTTATGATATAATCTAGAAACAGACATAAGTTACTACATTTAGTGACATCATTAAGACTTAAAGCTTCAGGCAGTGTACTTAAGTCTTTCAAAAACTTCATTCATTCATTCCCTGACCAGATGTCTCATGATACCATAACTTTAATGACTCAAAGGGGTCCTCTACAAACTTATAAGAATCAGTTAAGGCAGAAAAGTTAGCACCAAACCAACCTTCACTATGGCACAAGCATTTACTGCGTTCACTTAGCGTGTGACAAAAGGCGTTCCGAAGAACGAGAAGCAATGCTGCAGGGATACAAACCCGTATTCCTGAGGGAGACAGGGTCCCTATGCAGAGGCAAACCCGAAAACCTCCTGAGCCCTGGCGGAGCCGCAGCCGCTCCGAGCGGGGCGCACAGAGCCAAACCTGCCCTCCACGATGCCCTCTTAGTGCCGCCCCATCTGATAAGCCACAGGCACGATAAGATGCCCCAACACGCATAAACCCCGTGCAAACTGTGCCCAATGAGTATTAACCCCCCTATCTCCTCGGCCATCCCCCCCACTCCCACGTAGCACGCCGACGCTTCACTTCACACACGTGCGCAAACTTTACTCGCCGAGGTGAAGCAAAACCCAACCCCAAGCCCTCCCTTCCCCCCTCACCGCCATGGTCCCCCCCAGGCCGGGGCTGGGAGGGGGTGATGCTCCAGGGACCGCCGGGCCGAGGGCGCGCGGTACCCGCGGGCAGCCGCACCGAGCGGCGGGCACAGCCACCTCCCGCGGGACAACGGGGTCCCAGCCCGCCGCCGGAGCTCAACACCAGCCGTGGTTACATCAATCGACCCTCGGGAGCCGCCGGCGGTGCGAGCCCTGGCACCAGGGCAGGACCCGGCCCCGGGCATCCCCCGTGCAGCCCCCACGGCCTGCGGCAGCTCCCGGGGCAAACGCGGTGCGGGCGCCCGCAGGGTGGAAGCCGAGCTTCGTTTCCCAGCAAAGGGGGAGGCCGGGAGGCGCGGAGGGGCCAAACTGGGGGAGCGAGGGGGGGAAGGAGGAGAGCGGCTGCGGGAGCGCTGCCACCGCCGCGTATCTGACCCGCCTGCGTGAGGTGGTTACCTGAGGTGACACATATGAATCCAAAGAGGTAAAAGTGAGCAAACTCCGCGATCATTGTCCTCGGGTGGCGCCTGCAAGCAGTCTCATGCCAGAAGAGCGGAGGGAGAAACGAAGAGCCCCCAGTTGTAATTCCACAGAAGCTTAAGGCAAGCGAGGTTCTCTAATCCCGCCGGGCTCCCGGGGCGAGCCCCCTCCGGGCACGGCGCTGTCAGGTCCGCGGGGCTCCAGCCGCACGCCAACTCCGGCCGGCCTCCCCTCTCCCGGCCCGGGCTTTCCTCAGCGGCGCCTTGACACTTCCCAGGACTATCCAAAGCGATAGGAGAAAACAAAAGATCCTCGAGTTCCCGCAGCCGAGGTCCGCCGCCTCCCGAGCACAAGTTGCTGCCCCGGCCCCAGACTCCGCTCTGGGCGCCCGGGACGAGGCGGTAACGGAGCGCAGCCGGGACGGGCACGGAGCGGCCACGGCCGCCCTGCGGGAAGGCGAGGGGCGGGCAGGAGCTCCGCGAAGTGTCCCCGCGAGTCACTGCGCGCCCGGCGAGCGGCGGGCAGAGCGCGGCGGCGGAGCGGCGGCAGCGCCCGCTCCCATGGCGGGGGAAGGAGGCG
>VWZP01002584.1:1064938-1079972 GCA_013396995.1 Dicaeum eximium
GCCCCGCCCCGCGCGGAGCCGGCGCCGCCTCCGCCTCCCGCCCCTTCCCCCGCCGAAGGTAACGCGCGGGCGGCTGCTGGAGCCCCCCGAGCCCCGGGCACGGCACAGCCAGGAGCGGGGGGAGGGGATGGGGGAGCCTCGGGCGCAGAAGAAGTTTAGATTCCCCCCGCCGAAAGCAAGCCAGCACACAAAACCCGCCCCCGCGGCTCTCCGGTGGAGCGAGGGGACTGCGCTTCGCCGGGTGAATCCCAACGCCTGTGGCCTGGCCGTGCTCCAAGCGTGTACCAAATCTCTAGGAGCATCCTCAAATGGTCGCTCCTGCCGTTGAGTGCACGGGCAAATACTACAGGAGCAACTCCGCACGGCCATGTCACACCACGAGAGGTAGTGGTGGGGGAAGAAGGGGAACACCGCAGGGGAAGAGGGAAAGTGAACTTGGTAGAAGTAGCCCTACCACCTCGCAGCAAAGTTCCAGCTATTCCTAGATTTGATTCATTAAGTTATGAGGATTGAGTGAGGCAGAGGAAGAAATTTCATTTCCAAGCAGCGTATTGAATATATTAACCCCATTGCAAGCAAGTCTGCAGTGGGATAATAAAACTATATAGAAAGACTCTTGATGTACTTCCTGTCGGAGAAGGGATTTATACGGACCCCACATTGTTATCAGCCAAACAGGTTTGGGTGCTGCAGCCACCGTCAGTCAAACCACGAGGAATGTCACTGATTTTGCCCCATGTTGCGTCCCTCAGGGCAAACTGACCAAAAGTCCGAGAACAGAAAGGTCCTATGCAGTGCACTGAATCTGTTTCAGCCCACTTTTATATGTATGAGATCCATAAAGACAGATTTTCAGTACTGTAAAGCCTAACTGGTTTACATTGGGGAAGGAAGCTCCTGGTTATATGTATATATGTACAGTGTATCTATATCAGCAACAACCAAACTGGCCAGATTTTTTTCTAAAACTGATGAGAATTGATGAACATCCAAAAGTTAGAAAAACAATCTAGTGTTTTACACCAATTAATTTTCACAGAGAAAAATGAATTAGTGTCCTACTTTAAACACATTTAGAAAGCAATAATAACTCTGGAATCAGCAAGAGTGAATACTTTTGAATATGAGCAGATTTCTTCAAACTGTACCTAGCCAACCATTTCTCTTCCTGTTGTGACCTCATGCATCATTCTGCACTTCATGAAAGAAAAATGCATTAGCACCTCCGGAGTTAAAACTACACCACAAAAACAGTGAAGAGGCCTGAGATAATCCTTGAATCCTAGCAAGAAGTTTGAGATTTCAATAAATTAGATTTGGGTTTTTTTTTTTTTTATAATTGATTAAATAAACAGGAGTCTCATGCAGGGTTGAAAATGGGCCTCAAGAGTACATGTATTTCACCTCTGTTCTCAGAGAGGGTCAAATATAAGTAAGACCCTAACTAGCAGGTATTTTGTAATCCCTCTTCTATCCATTTCTCATGACTGGAATTTCATACTATATTTAGGTAACCTGTCCCAGTAACTATATAGTCAAATTTATTTTTTTTTAAGCCTAGACTAAATAGTCTTCTGGAAGAAAACACACCACTATCACCACCAATAATATTTTGAAGACCTTTTTTTTTTATTCCTTCTGTAGTATCAATACTTGTCAGACTCACATTGTACCAAATTTTGTACACAATTTAAGTGATTACACCTGTTTAAAAAGCAAATCCATACATTTACCAGTAGGCCTCTGTAAAGGGAATAAATGGGTTTACTTATTCTGTGAATGTACATTCACATGTATGTTTTATATGTAGATGTATTTATTTACTTGTAAGGTGTCATTCTTATGTATCCCTCTGTTTATATGGGGTATATATTTCCTCTAATCTTGTATTATAAAACATAATTTTAATGCATTTCTATGGCATATATATTATCTAGCAACATAAATTAATCCAGTTGCTTTGTAACTAACAACAAAGGTAAAGGTAAATAAAGCGTTTCCCTAATTCCTAATTCAAGATTTTCCTAATTCAACTCAAGATGAATCTGTTTCCTGTTCATCAGTGCAAGAGTAGGTTTCTAGATTCACTTACACTTTTGCTCTAGGTAATTTTAAAAAAAATGGGGCCAGTAAAATTTTATGGCATGTCAAAGTCTTGTTGCATGCTGGCTGCTAATTTGAAATTCACATGCAGAGAAATTCTCCATACAGCAGTGGATTAAAGCTCTGAAGCTTGAATGACCTTCCCACGTGATCATGAGATGAGCCGACGTAAAACAGTTTAAAGCTTTTGTGCCACAGTTACCCCATCTTTAATGAGACTCTAAGACTGTTTCAATCACTATAAAGAATTTTTTATGCTTTGAGAAGAATAAAAAGTCATTCTACTTTAGGTACCTATAGTAAAAGTACAGTAGAGCTTCAAAGGCTTGTTCAATTTGTACTGTCTTAGATACTTCATAACATAATGTTTAGCTGTCAGTGCTTTCTTCAGAAAAATTGCTAGGAGTGAATGTATACTGCTCTAATTATCTTTCTTAAAATTCATTTAGATTGTAATAATATATAACAGCTGCACGGCTGAGTGAATCTCTTCAAATTGTAAGCCTACAGAATTTCATCAGAATGTCTTGTAAGTAATTGACATCATCTTTAATTCTGCAGATGTTCTTACAAAACGTGTGCTATTAAAGCACCCTTATTGTCCTTGATAGTGAGACATACAGACACTCATGTGAGACACACACGTATATGTGTGTCTGTCAGAAAATGTTTCTAGGAAAAAAAAATACAGCTTTAACCTCTTCAGATGTGGGGAACAGAACGTCTATGGGCGTTGTAAAGCAGATGTACTTGCTGTGTTTATTCTGTAATATGTAATACCATTTTTAAGACTTACACAAACACGTAATTTCTGGGAGAACAGAACTACTCCGAAGCACAAAATTACACGTGCTGCCTGAGTTTGAGGCACAGGCCTTGGTCATGAAACCTCCAACAACAAAGGTTCTCCAGAACTGATAGTTGTGATTCAGCAGATGGCACTCTTCCCTCGAAGTGAGTAAAATCAGTTCAGCCTCTGATACAAGGGGTGATGTGCTTTGAGAGATTACTCAGAAGAACCTGAACTTCTGTAAGTACTGAAGATCCCAGGCACTTCTCTCCAAGGGCAGAGACACGCACATAACGTCTTGCATGTGTTGTGGGGGCAAACACCCTCTCTCTCCACAAACCTTTTTGAACTTCAAATGGCTCTCCCCCTTCCTGATCTCCAAACTACGGTGTAGCCTTGCGGTTATCTGCGGAGCTGGCTGCCAGGAATCCCTCTGTGTGTACATCACACGGTCACACACGCTCGTCTCTGCAGAAGCTCACGGAGTTTATCATTCCGAGGCTGGCAGCCAGGATTACTGAATCAGTACCTTTATTCCATAGGCTACAACTGCAAAGCTCCCATTGACATCATAGGGATTATATAGATACAGCTAAATTTCAAAAAATTCTTTCTTCCAGGCTGTTTAGGACACTGTGGAAGTGATGGGTTTCATTATTGAGTGAACTGGCTTAAAAAGCTATTATAAATATTTTTTCTAAGTGTAAGCTGAAATTAAGTGGAAAAATACGAGGAATTATATATATACATCTCTGTGTATTTGTCTCTAAGTAGATAATGGGTCTTAACCATGGTAGGAATCTTAGCTGAAGTCAATAAACATACCTAACAGCAGAACAGTACATTTTTTCAGTGGTATTTTCATTAGGAAAAAAAATTGGATTTTTCTACATTAGATCTAAACAAGCACTGAAATGTAAGAGGAAGGAGCACTGTAAAGGACAGCTGAATATAAAAAGTGCGTGAATAGCAAAAGCTTGAAAACCTACAGTTGCCATATAATTAATTGGGATAATTATTATGAGCAAACAAGAAATGTTATGATTTCCATGCCCATAAAAGTAAATTTCTGTCTCTTTCTTGACCTGTCTGGTTACTGTTTAAACATGCTGTTGAAAGACATTGTTTTCTTGTGTTTGATTGCTCAGGCCTTACCATGATTTTGCTTTTATTTACATTAATTTTATGATGCAATACTTATTTTCTTTGATGTTTACTCTTAATTACACGACTAGTGAATTCAGAGTTTCCAGTGTCTTACATACAACGTTTAGAATAGTACTCGAGTCAATGCAGAGCAAGGAATAGTAGCAATAAAATATCACATTTTATTTGCTATGATGAATTCACAGATGAAGACCCTAAAGAGGCTCAAGCCTCATTATGCTAGGTGTATAAAAACACCATGATAAAAGATGCTTTCTTCAAAGGATTTATAAAGCATCACTATCAACATAAAGAACTTAAAGAAAAAATCACCACTGGCATAAACATGCAAAATTCCATTGAATTTTCTCCTTTAATATTCCTTTATATTAGGGGTGAATGGGTCTTTTCATTTCTGTTCAAAGATGCTATAGCACATCCCCACTGGAAAAAAAAAAATCACTGAAGCTATATTCTTTCTGTTGCCCCAGCAGAAAATGCTCAAGGCATATTTGCTATTCAGTCTACTCAGCAGACTAGCTGAAACGCTTTTTAAAAATTATTATAATTATAGGAAATATTGCACAGAACTCCTGCTTTGTGGTTTTGTTCTTGTTAGTGACAAAATGCTAATCTGCTTAATATGTAATTTATATACAAACAACACAGTATTTATTACAAAACCAGTGTTATCTCTGATACTGCCAAACAAAGAGAGACCTGTCCCTGAAATCTCAGTATTTGCTTTAAATGTTTAACAAATGAGCCATTCAGTACTCACTATCTCCTTGCCTCAATACGAGGAGTATGAGGGTGTCACCTAGTGGATTGTTCTGGCTGCCTGGAGGAGAGCTCACCAGCCAAATCAGCCAAATGGCATTGAATGAACTAACAAAATGAAAGAGAAAGGCTTCTTTTTTCTTTATTTAATTACTCCAGGAATTGTGAGAGCTTCAACAGAGCGTTATTGTTCTGTAATATCTGCCTTTGGGTTCCCATTCATGCCACAGAATCTGTTGGCACTGAAAGGGGCGGTGAGAATGATGTATCCAAAATTTTGAAGAGAAAATTACCTATGTTCCTGGATCAGAGGAAAGGTTTACTATTACCAGAGACAACCATTTAAAATGAGTTGCACAAAACTTTTGTTTAAGATTACAAATAATAAGGGGAAGAAAGTGCCTGTAAATTTCATCAATTATATTTTAAAAGAAGGAACTACTTCATGGTTTTCAGCAGGCCATCAAAAAAAGGGGGGTTTGCATGTATTAATTTGAGATTGCTGTATGCATTTGTAATTCATGAATAGTTAAGGTTAACCTTAGCAATCTGGAGATGAAAAGGATTACATAAACTATCCATCTTATTTCTTTGATTGAATTACTGCACATATTTAAAGCAGACGCCACTTAAGAACTGAATACCTGCAGTGAATTAACTCAGTCAAATGCAAAGCAGATACTCAGCCAGCTCACCCAGTACCATTGCAATTGCATGTTGAAATTCAAAATAACCAGCATACAATTTATAATGGCATGATGAAAGCCTATCTGATCCCATACATTAAACCTCTTAATTAAAAAAATGCTTACTATAGTTTTAATATTGCATTCTGCCCTTGAGTGGAGGAAGGGAAGAAAAGGATGGAACTACAGATGATAAAGACATCCTATATTCGTGCCTAGAGCGTGCATTTGAATTACACTCCCTGAAATTCTTGAGTGTGTGCTGTGTGACCACCATGGGAAGAGGAGAAAGTCTTTGCCCCATGATGATATGCTTATTTTTTTATGTCAGAAGTACATCCTACCCGTCAGCAGACACAGTATGCTACTGGAAGCAGCAGCAAAAATCTTGCATTAGCAGTGTGCTTTGCTGGCCTTGCTGTTGGTGCCCTGCCATAACATGTCTGTTTTAATGAACAAGTGGCTCTGCCTTCCTCTGTGTGTGATGGCTAGCACATCCTTAGCCTTTTCTGCATGTACAAAATACACGCAGTCAATCGAAAATTCCTTGCAAAATACCCCTGGTGAAAAGGTAGGAAGACTCCAAAGATCCTTTTCCATATTAAAAGCTCTCAAAACCACACTTCAAGAGAACTGTGAAAATGCATATAACTTAATTTAATTAGAAAAAGAAAATGTATAAAGGTATTTAAATTGTTTGACTACAAACTACCTCTACTTTTTGAGGTAGGAAATGAAGAAAAAAAGGAAAAAAAAGATTAGTTAAACCCCTCACCCTCAAAACAGAGAACAGAGTTCTGTTGATCAGAAGCATCTTATTCTGGTAGATATTAAATGTTTTCTGGCCCTTAAAAGCATTTCTCCTCTCTTTGGGACATAGAAATATTTGAGGATTTCCTTTTTAATGTATTTTGTCTTGTCAACACTGTTGGTCTAGATCCTAATGGATTCTGCTGTGAGGTGCCCAGGTGATGTACACTGCCAAGTTCAGTAGGAGACACTGACAAAGTACTAAATCTGCAGGGCAAGCAAGGATTACTGCTGAGGGAGAGAATACTGTAAATGAGCCTTGTATACCCATTCATACAGCAGGCTATTTCATTTTAAACCAGTTTCTTTCCAGCAGCAGCACCAGGCTCCCATACCTCATACATCTCCTTTTGTACAGAAGGTCAGACTGCCTTCAGAACTGGGGGGGAAAAAAGCAAAACAAACTAGAGGGAAGGCCTTGGGCCCCAGCTAAATATTTCATTAAAAAGAAAACTGGTCTTGCATGTGTTCTCTTTAAAACCTCCCAGGGGACAAATCTGTCAGGGAATGTCTACATAGTTAGGAGCATCCAGTAACACAACTATTCCTCCCACTCTCCGAGACGGCCTGACACGAGCCAGCTCCGATGCAGAAGCTGAGTAAATATTCTCTGCTGGTGCCAAGGCTGAGCTAACACAGGTTGTGTCTCAACAGGCCTCATTAGCTCAGGCTCATTACTGTAATAACTGGGCTCCGTGGCAGCTGGCTCTGTGTGCCGGGCCTGCCCCGCGCCCCGGGATCCGCTCCTGGCGCTCAGACGTTCCGTCGGTCAGCCCGGTCCTCCTCTTCTTCCCCGAGATTCTCTCGTTTCACTTAAAGCTGGCAGCTGCTCCTCTCAAAAAGCCGTCCTGGCACACAAGGCCATTTCAAAACCAGTGGGTTAGCGGGAGGTTAGAGGCAGGGCGGGGGATCATCCCTGCCACACTGCAATGGCATTTCCCAAGTACAAAGCGCGACCTTAGGCCAGGGTCACGCAGGTACACAACTTCCACCTTCCTCTTCCATCACCTCTTAACAGAGAAAATGGGAGAGTAAGTTACACACTGAGCGCTGGAGGAGGCCTTAAAAATGCAGAAATCTGCTTTCAAATAAAAAGTTGAAAACTCGCCTTTCTCTTTTATATAAATGGACGGGTTTTCTACTATCCTAGCTGTTACTCAGTAAACACAATTTATCTGCTCTTACCCTCAGCTGCACTGCTGGACAAACAACCTGCTGTTTAGCTGGAGTGCACAGTCAGAGCTCCATGGGCTCACAAAACCCACTTCAAAGAACGCAACAAGAACAGAAAAATTGCTTTTTAAATCTTACTGCTGTACGGGCACAGGACCAGCACAGCAATTCAGATAGCAATGTCAGACTAAATAAATATTAAGACTGAAGAAAGTCTCAGGCAAAGGTCCTACAGACCACAATAGGAGAGGATATTATCTGGGATCTACACCTTTCACATATGATCCCTGTAGCTGTACTTCTTAGGTGAGTAAGAGAGAAGCAGTGAGACACAAACATTATGTGTCAAAACCATAATTTGAAATTTACACCTACACACAAAGATGAAGAAAATTATTCAAAATTATTTTGCAGTATTTATTTATTAAATCATTCCAGGTTTTTTTTCAACTGACATTTTTAGTTCTTGCTTCATAATAATGGTGATGAGAAACCGTCTGCTTTTGTGTGTTCAAAATAGATAGTCTCACATGAAGGTAATAACCTTAGGCCAGGGGATATTTCCTTGGCACTCAGGATATTTAATATTGAAATATTGCATATTGCCATGGAAAGTTTCTACTAACCAAGAGGGAACTCTTTTTAAGTTGCAGGGTAAGCTATTCGCCTGAGTAGAAGTTGGAGAGATTTCATTCAAACATATTCAGTTGGTTCTTATTATGTACAACTTTATATTTAATTGTAAAATTTTATATTGCTTCCCAACTTTTAAGAAAATATACACACTTACTTTTTGAGACACATTTTGGTATGCAGTATTACTTGTGTTGCAAGATTTGCATTTTGATTTATTGAAGCAAACAAGGTTTAAAAACCCTGACTTTATTATAATGGGGAAATCCTCTCAATCAATTCAATGTGATGATAAATACTTGTCTTTCAGTAAAGTACTTATCTAACCTCCAATGTACTCAGCTCTTATCTGGATTGATTCCAAAATACACCGTTTCAAATGAACTATGCTGTAATGCCCTCTGCTGGTGCTGAGCTGGTAAAAACACTCTAAATTTCCTTTGTAATTCATATGAAAAGGTACAAAAATGGCATGAAGACCTTGGGCTCAAACCGTCATAAACTTCTACCGGTACCCTAGGCTGATTATCGACTCTTATAAGACATTTCTTTAATAAAACCAGCCAATCTGATCTTTAAAAAATACCAAATTTGACTTAAATTTTTACAAAGTTGCCAAGACCTTCAAGGTTTTTCCATAAAAGGCTATTTGCTAAATTCTCAAAATTCAGTGAAAAAATTCCATTCCAAACTATTAAAAAGCATCAGCTGATATTCATTTAACTTCAAGAACTTGATACTGCATTAAGAAATCAAGACTGAAAATCTTACCAGAGTGGTAATGTTAGATTTCAGAATTTCAAAGGCCTTGGCTTATATTGTACCAATCCAACACATGGCAATATCCATAGGCAGAAGCCACTCTTCAAGTAAGGAGCTGAATATATGTGCTAGGACTTGCATTGTAACTTTGGTTGATATTTGAAATGTCTTTAAAAAAACGGGAATGACAACTCAGAGAGTTAAGTACAGCTATACCAGAGGATCCTGCTTCCATACTTTTATAGCATGAATATGTGGAAAAAAGGAAATACTGAAAAATCAACTTAAGTCTTTCCCTGCTCAACTTATTACTGCCTGACAGAAGGCTTAGTGAGAAGCTACCCATTCCCAAGGAGTTAATTAGTACCTTCTGTGAATAAATACTAAACACACCATCTTATATGCAGCAAGATTAAACAAGTAATGTTTTTTAAAGTTCCGTGTCCTTTGAAGTATGCTTGGTTAAAATTGCCTTAATTAGATAGCATAATGCTAAAAATAAGGTTAGGGTACTCTTGTTTTTTTCTTCCCTTTCTCTCTGAACACAGAGTAAAAAATTATAAACCTGGCCCAAATTTGGCATCATGGAAACATGAATGATAGTTTCAAAAGTGCTTTGCAGAGGGGGATGTTCAACTGCCACTGAAAGAACTCCCCTTGGTATTTTTGAAAATCCCACCCTTAACCCTTTGTTAAGAATCCCTTGAAAGAGATTTTTGCTTGAAGCCATAAATCTGCCCATCAGATATGCAGGGCGAATCACCAATTAACAGGAGACATGAAGGATTTTCTTGATTACAGTTTGGACAAGCATTTCTCTGGAGGGCTGCTGCTTTTGTTCAAAATCTGCCTGTCTCCTCCATGTTTGAGCATGCTGTATGCTTTACAATCAGAGCTCAGAGAATTTTAGTGCAACAGAAACATGGGCTTGAGTGGCCCAAAATGTTATAGATTAGGCAAAATCTTATTGTTGTGTCACATCATTTCAGATGGCAAAAGCTGGCATCTGAAATGATACTCTACTTTTGTGGGACACAATGGCATTGGACACAAATTATGAATACGTGCAACATGGTAATAAACACGTTAAAGGCAAACATTTGCACTCAAGACTATTGTGTAGATTCAGCCTAATCCTTAGAGGATTTCAGGTTCTTGGATCTGCCTTGTCCTAAGCTGGCAGTAGCTTGAGGTGACAACCCACTGCCTGAGAGCAGGTGTGGGAGGCATGCCTGCCACTTTACAGATATGTAGGAAAAGCTGGAGTCCATCTGTTTTCTTCCCCAACAATTTTAATGATTTGCCATATCTCTGATTAACTATGTTATTTAAGCCACAGTGAAGACAAGAGTAGAGACAAGTTCTACATAGCATAATGTAGTTCTCTTTGAAATCTGCTTTATTATGATAAAGATTGTGGTGACCTTTATTTCATCTGTTTGGATTTCTGTTTGAAACTTAACTTACTAACTCCAGGAAACAGTTACATCAGCGATCAGATTTCCTATCAATGAAATAATGTGAAGCCTTGCTAACCAGTGAAAAATTTGCTCTATTGCTACTCTAGAAGATATTGCCAAATGTAGTCTAGAAAAGTAACATTTATTAATTTTCTCTTATCACTACTCTTCTCTCTGTAAAATATGGTATTACAGGTAACCATAATCCCATATGGGATTATGGTTACCTGTAATATATCTCATATATTTAATATATGAATATATACCTGAATATATCTCATATATTTAATAATTTCCTACTTGAGAGGTTTGTATTGTGTGCAGTGGCTAAAACAAGACATGCTGAAGAAACAGCCTATTCTTTTACTACCCACTGGATTCAGGAGAAGCTATTTATTTGACAGTGAATTCTCACTTAAATGGCAGAGAGACTAAGGTCCACTGTGAAAAACCCCTGTTACAGAGAGGAGAGGACTTATTTCTATCATCTAGCTACACAAACATAGATTGGTGCAGAATTTTAACAATAGAAATAAACATCCTCCTCAAATGTTTCCATGCTTGTCATGACACTACACAGAGCAGAGGTGTAGCTCTGGATAATATTAAAAGAAATCTGTCTTGGAGTAAACTTTGCTGTTCCAGGGATGGCAGCTATTCCCATGGCACAGCAACATTCCCTGTTTCTCACAAACACACACTAACAGCAACAGGCAGAGGGGAGGACAGAAAGCCCTTGACTCCTCAGTGCTCTGTTGCTAAGCAGGTGACAACCCCATAAGTCTGACTGAGATTCCGTGGCCATACAGTGGATCCAGAAAACCCATAAGATCCAAAATCCTTATGTTCATCCTTGCCATCTGAAACACTGCCATATCCAAATAAGAGCACAGCAGTACTGCCTCATGAGGTCATGAGCTGTGGGGTAATGTTGAAGTCTTATTTCTGTTATAGCCTGGAAAAGCAGGACCAATGTATTTGTACCCACAGGAAAAAAAGAAATAACAACAGATAAATAGCTTTTTGGGCTCATTTGTGCCTATCTGTTAATAAGTTTAGTAAGACATGAAATAGATCTCTACTTTTGAAATCAAGCAGCAGCTTCAGGAAGTGATACTTACAAACAAATTATTAGTATAAACAACCTCTAATAACACAGTACTGAAGAGTCAAGGGAATAAGTGGAATTTTCATTTTTTGATCCCTGCAAGTTAAGATAAGGTGCTTTTCTGGAAGCCTTAAGCAAATACCAGTGTGTCTTATGGATCCCAACAGAGGGGTTAAATGGGTGAAATTTAAATACCTTTTATCACAATTAATCAAATGGTTCCTTTTTTTTATCACAGATGTCACAAATCAAATTATACTAGACAGTATATTATTCAGGAGATGGGCATCAGTATTTTAAAAAATGTATATATTAAAATGGATTTAAAAGGTTTTATTTATCTCTGTAAGTATAACCACGCCACAGCTTGCAAGCAATTCTTTTCTATTCTATCGACAAAAATGAACATAGATCCTAAAACATGATAGCCCATGCACACAAAATGGGAATGAATTACTCTTTTGTCATCCCTTCAGTCTGTGGTTTACAGACTACAACACAAACTGATTATATTGATGTTCCTAATTATGAAAGTTAGGGGAATTTTCATATCTTTCACTGAAGTAATGTCTTCAGTTGATTACAAGTAAGATTGGAAAACAATTCATTTAATGAAATATGCAACACAGAGTTCTACTTAATACAATCACACATTGCTCAGCAAAGCTCCCAATAAAGGGAAACAAATACAACTCCTTAGATATTTCAATGAAATTAGTAATTACAGTTTTCTAGTATGGAGCTTCATGGAGTACAAAGAATAAATCTCATAAAATAAAGGCAAGACACTAACAACCCAATTTCATGCAGAATTCCAACTCCTGAAAGGTCTGAAGCCTCAGGCGCTTGGAATTTACTGTTCTCATTCACAGAAATGATTTGCAGACCTAAATGAATATTTTAGGGTTTTTTCTTTGAGTCAAATGATCCATCTGTTTACTAAAACGATTCCCTGCAAAGCCAAAGAGGTCATTTCAGGGTAAAACCTCCATCTTAGCAAAGGGTAAACCAAACAGGGTGTCAAGTTGAACTATTTGAAGTATAAAGAAACATGAGATAACATTTGATGGTGGTCAGATTGTATGCTCTTTCTGCTCCAGCATTTTTAAGACTGAGATGCAAAGAATGATTTTCTTGGAAGGTATTAAATTAACAGAGATTTATATTTATATGGCATTATCCCAGTTCTACATTGCTGAGGAGTGTTGATAATGAACATTATTTATAAAAATGCATATATATTCTCCAACTTACAGCCACACCACCCCATAAGGGAGTGTTTTCAGTAGGCTATGAATTTCTAAGTTGAATCAAGGCAAGAGGCATAAGCCACACCACTTTTTCATCTTATTCCATGAGAGAAGATGAATGGGAGAAGATGAGTGAAAGGATGAGAATGAGACATACTATTTATTTCAAATTGTTAATTTGCAATAAAATTGCTATGTTTTATGTGGGACTTGGTGGCAAGGGAAAAAGAATAGAATAAATTCAGTAGGAATATGTTTGTCTGAACTGAAACTATACTGTATCTCCTATTTCTAGTATTACCAAAAATTTCAGTGGTGTTAGATTTACAATACAGCTTCTACTATATAAGGGTGAACTTCCTTTCAGTGGCTGTTCAAAATTAGAATCAATTTTTGCTTCCTAAAATAGAAAAGATAATAGAGTACTTGCCATGATTCTTCAAATACAATCATCATTACCAAGAATTACCAGAATTTATAGAAAATAAAATCTGTTCTCAGTGAGCTGATTCCCTCCAGTTGTGGTGCTTCTTTTTGCTAATTCTTGCATTGGAAACAGGCAGGTGTAAATGCTGTATTAGATCACAAAGTTCTGAGTTGGAAGAGACCCACAAGGATCACCAAGTCCAACTCTTCAGTGAATGGCCCATATGGAGATCAAACCCACAACAGTAGGGAGTCTAGTGAAGGAAAATAAATTAAACACAAAAACTTTCATTGAAAGTATTGCATATAATCTTCCAACTTAAAACCTTATCTGATGGGTAGAAGTACAGCTTTGGGTCCCAGTCAGAGTTTATTGATGCATTTGCATCATCACACACAGTACAGCTCTGTGGACCCCTGGGCCTGTTCTGGTTAACCCAGATTTCCTTTCCATGAACATGAATATCAGTCATCACCTCCATCACAAAATTCCAGGGTAATTTGTATTATTCATATGTTTTTCAAAAGGTTTTTTCCTAAAGCCACAGAGCCACAGTGGAAATTTGTAGAGGCTTCTTTTTTTTTTAATCAAAGGATTCTATGTACCCGGTTTGGAATAGTGTTTCAGAGGTCAGCTTTCTATAACCAAGTTCTTTGCTGGTTCTATCTGCAGCCAACACAAGAAATAGGCTACTCCAGAGGCTCTCTAATGAATGAACTTAACATTTGTTTTAGAGCTGGTGAATCATCTTCTTCAAGTGCCTCTTCCTGCCCTCTTACTGCCAGACTGGTTTAGACTTTTCATACACCTGAAGTTAGGCAAGGTAAGGCCAATCTTTACAAGTAATACTTGAGTGCAGGACTTTGCTTGGAAAAGGTTTTCACAAAAGGTGTCTTCAATATCTTGTTCTAGATTTATTTAACCCAGGCCTTTGAGTTAGCAGTCTTTACTGCAAACTCTGTGAAGAAGCAGTGAAACTTTTAACTAAGAGTTCTGAACTTGAGTGGTTTGGCTGAATCATGGATCATCTGATTGGATCATCTGAAACAAGCAGCTCAGCTTCCTTGATTATTTTCCCAGAAAATTCTACAATGGTTGTTTGAGCACAATTAATTAGAAACTGAAGTAGCTATAAGAAAGGGATCGACTATTGCTCAGCAGTTTCCTGTAACACCATAACAATTCTCCTACTATTATGCAAAGGACAAACAATTTCTTTACCTAGCCAGAATTTCTGCAGTACAAGAGGAAATTTCTCAAGCCCCAGCAAAGGACTTCTATTGAGTCTTACATGTACAAAATATGTGCACTTCTTTCTTTGCCTCTTTTGTCTTTTACCGATTCTTTTATTTCAGAAGGAAATCATCAGCTCTCTGTGCAATTAAGATCTTGTCCTAATGTCTGTATTGCAAGTCTCAACTCCTGCTTAACTTATCTTTGACAAAAATGCTTTATTAAACTTGCTTTAGAGTGGCTGGCTCCCTGATGTTGAATATCGTAAGAGTCTATCAACAGGAAAATTCTTTGCATGTTTTTACATAAACTTGCACCTCTTTTTGGCTCATGGAAATTGTGTTATCAATGAGCAAAAATTACATCAACAGTCTAGTAAAACAAACAGGGCACATGATTATACTATTCATTCTACCAGTAAAAATTTCTAGAATGATTTTTTTTTTTTGTTGCCATGACCCTGGAATTGCAGGAGATCTTTTGTTGGGGCAATGGTGTTTTTTCTTGTGCCCGTCCTGGAAAATGCATTTTCCTTTGAAATTCATGAAGATGACAAGAAATTGAAGTGAATCTGTGTAAAATATCAGCATCAAAATCAAGTCTTATTCTACAAAGAAGAAAGGAAGAAAAGGAAGGAAAGGAAGGATGGGAGGAAGGGGGAAAGGGAGGGAGG